>SNQJ01S0079873.1:14709-47073 GCA_010110895.2 Picea sitchensis
CCACGCCAGGGC
This sequence comes from Picea sitchensis, assembly GCA_010110895.2. NCBI lineage: Eukaryota > Viridiplantae > Streptophyta > Pinopsida > Pinales > Pinaceae > Picea > Picea sitchensis. The sequence goes on from SNQJ01S0079873.1 coordinate 14,722, forward strand.
AGTGACCTTTGGTTGCATGGCCAAAGGAAAGGGGGTCTCATCACGAGCCAACCTTCTCATCTCTGTGAAAGTACTTGTGGGTAACATTGTCAGCTCTGGTTACCATGCCATGGCAGTTTCCTCTGGTTATCCATTGAATAAAAAGAAAAAGAAAAAGAATAAAGCAAGAAAAAGAATAAAGGCAAGAATGGGCTTGGAAAAAATGCATCTATGACAGGTACGGCTCGCCTTCTACAAAGGCACCCACAGATAACATTATGCATCCTTGTCCCTCACTGAACCCACATGTCTGGACATCCCCTAGCCACATCACCTCACTTACATGGCTTGGATGAAATCTTCTTGGAAACTTTCATTTTCTTGTGGATACTAGCCCAATAGGACGTCTTGTCTTTTTCTCCAATCTTGTATTGCAGGTTTTTGTAATGTATTTGAGCTGTTGATTAATGTATTAGGGTTTTTATGCATATGTTTAATAATATTAATGATGAGATGTGATTAACATTGCTATGATCCTAGTGACTAATGAGCCCATGGAGGGCGTAGCTTTTGATGTGCAGGACCATGCCCGACGGACATGTACCATTTGGACCGGTACACATGGGGAGATGACCAGTTCAGACCTCCATGGGGCTGAATAGCCCACCATATGGATGTTGAGACCCCATTAGGGGGTAGAGATAGGATGTATATGGATCAGGGCTTTTTCACCGAAGAGGAAGAGGATGTTCCATCAAAGGCACTCCGACAGGACTAGACCTCGGGGGAATGACCCCTTTTCAGTGGAACGCTAGCCTTGGAAGGCTTGGTACATCTCCATATTTACCATGACATCATCCAGATTCATGGATTCTTTTGGAGGAATACTTGGCATTAGTGGCACATGTGGCATGTTGGAGAGGCCCCTGGGGGGCTAATGTTTTTCTCCTTGGTGTCTCATTTGCCCTAGAAAGGGCTAGTGCCTCCCTTGAAGGGGATTTTACTCTAATTTTTACTTGATCAGGGATTTTTGCTTAACATTTAATGTACAAACAATAGTATTTTGACATTATGGCCTTGTCAGCCTTTTTATGACCTGAAAAGTAAAATTAGGTCATTGATACACTATATATTGAGGGGTTTGACTCTCATTTTATCAGGATCTTTCACTCACCACTTGGTGAGGTCTGAAATTTTCACCCCATTTGGGTTATTGGCTGATTTGAGAAAGGTGCACTTGTTGAAGGAAGAGATTTTTGGCATTCTATGGTGTTTTTCTTGAAGGAAGGTGTTACAACTAGGGTTTGCGTGATTATTTTCTTGATGATTTGTAAGTATTTTTCCACAAAACTTCCTGATTGAATGGTTGTAGTTTAATTTCTTGCATCTATTTATAAATATTGTTGAATCAAAACCCTAGGGGACAAACACACAAGTAGGTCGTTGTCTCATGTCCCCTGATAGAATTTTGTTTTTCCATTGAAGAAGAAGAAGAGAGCCTAGTCATAGCTACACTCCTTTTTCTTCTTCCCTTAAGCTAGCCATACCTTTTGAATTCAAGAGGAAGAGGATGTCCTAGGCCTAGGTTATCTACACCTAGGGTCATTTTCTTTTAGGGTTTGATGAAAGAGCCTTGCCTTAGAAACACTCTCCCTCTTTAAACCCTCTTTCATTGACTTTGCTTTTCATTTGTGCTAGTTGTTTTCCTGGAAGGAGGATAGAGCATGAGGATTTGCTTTAGCAACACCAGAGTGAGCCTCTCTCCCCTAGGGTTATGATTTTGGAGCCCTGCTTTAGCAGCACTTCAAAACTTATCCCTCTAGTCCTTTAAAATCTCATCTCCTTCAACTTTTGTGTTCTTCACCTGTGACTCCATTAACCCTAAGGCACTAATCTAGGACCTCCAACGTTGAAGTAGAATTGGATCCAAACACTCTCAAACTTCTTTTAAACTGAAACCCTAACTACACTAACCCTAACCTACTAACCCTAGAATGTTGACGTCACCCTTGGTTATTTCATCTTGATGCATCAACGTTTCATTTTATAAGCAATTGAGTGGTTTTTAAGAGCATTTATTGGATTGAGTGTTGATTTGTTGCATTGAATTCTATATAATTCCCGTATTTATTGACAAGTGACATATTTATGTTGGGACCACATATTGTACCTTTTTGCTCATGCTTTTTGCCATTATTATACCCTTCATCACCTGTATTTAGACTCATATTATCACTTCATCTGATCACCCCAAGGTATACAACGTCCTTTCTCATTACTATATGTTTAATTTGTGTTGCATAACACTTTACATTACTTTTGAACCTAACCATTGATTAGAAGTGCATAAGTGTCCATATTTGCAGAATAGTATTTCAGACCGATGCTGAAACACAGAACTGCCCAAAGCCGCTGTTGAGTTGATGCTGAAACACGGAAGCTGCTACCTTTGAAGTACGGTACTGTAAGGGCCTTTATATCTTAGAAACGAACTGCTACGGTCAGGGGATGCATATCTTAGAAACGAAAGCGGCTTGCGATTTCGAGGATGCAGATGCTGATACACGGAGTTGTCACTCAATTCGGAGCGATCAGACGAGGAGAGGGTAGATCCGCGATCTTTGAAACCACGAGTCACGATAGCTAGCGGAGTCAAAGTACGACCGCGGGGCGTAGATGCATTACCGCGGCGATGCGGCTATATGAGCCGTTACACCCGGTGTTGTAACAACATGCTTCGTCCACATTATATTAGCGATACCGGTTTATAAGAATAAGACACCTACCCGATTTAGAAAGAAGATCCGGTTGAGTGTAGGATCGGATCTGCCTTATATGATTGTATCGATGGGATTTCCCTTTAAATTAAGGGAAATCACCATTCGATCAACTTTGATGTACTAAGAACTTCAGAAAAGAGGGACGCATTCTGTACTTCCAAATCTGTAATGTGATATTTCAAAAGATGAATAGAAGACTGCTTTGATAGTGCGTCTCTAAGTTTTCCCGTTCCAAGTGAATCTTGTGAAGAAGGCAGGCCCTTCTTCACAAGATTCTGTGGTCAAGTGTGATTGTTTAAATTCCTATTTATATTTTGTTTAAACTGTTAATTGCTAAAACACTGTTTTAATGAACTCCACTTTGCTGAAACACTACTAACTCTATCTTAGTTATTGAATAGAACTTATAAATCTTTATCAACAATCTTGTGTGGTGATTCTATGTTAGCGAGATTTGATTAAAGATTCATACACAGACAGAAAGGGATTAAAAAATCAGACCCTCTGTAGAATTCATTATTATTTCGATCATGTTAGACAAAGAGATTACGGACAAAGGTTTCACAACTTTTCAGACGGGGAAGGAATCTAATACATCTTGACTCAGTGAATCTGCTGCTGCGGATTATTGTTAGCGGAGATTTGGATTTAAAATTCCTGCTCAGCCGGAAGGGATTACAACACCTGTAATAATACTGTAGAACTCTTTATCCCTACAAGTGTGCTAGCGGAGATTTGAGTTAAAGTCCACCTTTCCGGCCGAGGAAGGTACAACACCTTGTCTTCTTTGTAGAACTCCTTTTACCCCTACAAGCGTGCTAGCCAGAGATTTGTTAAAGTGTCCACAGCATTTCGACTAGGAAGGGCGCAACTTGCTGTCTCTACGTAGATTTCCTTTCACCTTTGCAAATTAATGTGGTCAGTGGATTAAGGGTCCCTACTTTCGAGGAGAAAGGAAGGAACCAAAACATCCTACTCAGCATCTATTTTCCACAATTGTGGCGGGTTGAGATCCGCTTGAAAGAAAGGAATCAAAGCGCCTTGTTCTGTAGACTTCAACCTCACAAGTGTGCTAAGCAGAAGGCCAAGGCTCTGCGCCTTAGGCGAAGGGAACTAAGTGCTTTGTTCTGTTAGATAGAGCTTATTGTTTTCTAACAGAGAACAAAGCACTTTGAGTCTCTGTTTGAGAGTAAGGGTCACGATTCTCGATTACAAGATAGTTGTTCTTACCCATTCTATGTTATTTTAAAATGTAATGCGGGATTCTTAATTTGAATTATAGAGGATTGCAATAGGGAAATCTCTTTCCTGTGATCTGATTGGCGAGCTTGGTTCATTTCGACCAAGTTTAGATGAATGATTTCTTTACTACAACACTAGGTGCTTTGGGAATTGAGCATATACAGCGCGCAACTACCTTTGAAACAAAAGACCACAGGTTGATAATTTATGTTTCACTTGGTTGTTTGGGAATTAATTAAGCAATTATAGTACTGACCAACATTTTGGTAGATTCTTAGAGTGAAGATAGCTATAAATTCCCGAGCATTTGTGATTTTTCTCTTTTTTAGTTAAAAAGAATGCATGAAAGACCCCAAAACCCCAAAACCCCAAGACACTAACCTTACGGGTGGCAAGAAAGAAAAGGAGGAAGAAATTTCATTGGCGACGGCCACATCCAAGTACGAATCTGGCGCCCAACTGACCAAATCTTCGAAATTCCGGCCTTCATTACGACCATTTTGGAACTTGAGGGAAAGAAGTTTGGAGTCGGAGACAGTTCAAAGGAAGGAGATATTGAGGACGAGCAAGTCGGCGAGGAGAAAGGCAGGAAGAAAATATGGATGAGTTTAATGAGCGAGTGCATCATGGTAATTAGATCTGAGAAGGAGAGGTAAAAGATGAAGATTCTTTTTTCTACATTAGGATTTCCCTATTGGTATTTCCCTTTAGGAACAGCTCCATGAAAAATATTCCCTCTACATTACCAAATTTCCATGGGCTATCATGAGAGGATCCAGATGAATTTACATTCGAGTTTGATATACTGTGTGAAGCTATGATTACACTTCTGTCTGTTCGAAGCTAAAATTCTTCCATCAACATTAAAGGAAATGAATTAAGATGGTTTATGAGCCTTGGAGAGCTTGTATGTAATCACATCATGGGACCAAATGAGGAAGAAATTTCTAAACAAGTACCCGGACTACTGCAGAACAATAAGGAGGAGCTATTTAAGTGATGCGGAAAGAAGATGAGAATCTAGAGACTTTGTAGAAAGGCTACAAAACAATCTACAAAGATCCAGTCATCCCAATGTAATTAAGGACATCCTCAAAACTATTACATTAAAGAGGAGTAAGGATGACTCTAAAATATCTTGAACATGCTTGGAAAAGGGATATATCCAAGAGGCAAATTACCGATGTAATTGTCAACATGCAAAAGATGTTCAGGGGTAGCAAGAAATAGATCAAATAGCGGGGGACACTACATTCTCTAGAATCAATCGTAATGGAGAACAGTGAGATAGGCAATTTACTTGAAGGAACTTTGATGAAATCTTGGCTCTTTTGCCTCCTGAGGATGGATACCCTTCAGATCAAGAAAAAACAAGCAGTAGAAGCAACCTTGTCTATCTTTTTGTCCTCAATGCGATAAGCACCCAAAGAGAATGTCCATTGGACCGAAATATCTGCACTATTTGTGACAAAGACCATGATACTCAAAACTTTCCATCCTTACCAGATAAAGCGACGTACAACCAATGGATGAGGAAGGCTGTCGTATGATGACTCAAAGGAGATAATGGCAACCACGGACAAGGTATGAACTCTAACATGCCATTTTAATCGTTGGAATAATTATTACACTTATAATCAGAACAGTTACCTTCAATCGGATGCATTATGCTAATCAAATGAACTACCCATCCGCGACAAACTTACCCACCCATCGCGACAAGCGACACCCACCCTACGACCAAATAGCCCACCCTTTGTTGATCCCTCATCACGGACCCCATGGCCTCCACAACAACAAGCGACCTTATCAAATCCCGATTGGAATCAAAGGTGGAAGGACCATGAGCCCCAGCAAAACCAATTGCCTCAGCTCCACAGCCACTCTCCTTGCCCGGTAGTGCTCCTCCAGTCAGCAAGCAATAAGACCCGATACATTGGCTTCTTGGCAAATAATAAAGTTGTTCAATGCATTGATGTTTATAATCAGCCCACGCGCCCTCCTCCACACTTTAATGTATTGATATACCATCTTCGTCTGGGAGAATAGTGGAACCATTAGCGATGTTACCTCTCACGATGAGAGGGAACGCAGGAGCATGATGCACTGAAAAGGTACAATCATCCTCAACAATGCTGCTGAAGCGGCACCATTTCTTGAGCGTTTAACATTGACCAAAACACCTAAACTGCCGACCTTTAATCTCTTAGGGGAACTCTGAGAATTTATATGTTAAAATTCCCTTTTTACAGGCACTCCGCGATGTACCTATCTATGCGGATATTAGAGAGATATCAAAGCGTGGGAAAGCCAAGGATCCCCTTACGGTCCACGTCATGGGAGATTTTTACGCATTAATGGCGGGTAAGGCTCCCCGTTAAATATGGCGATCACAATACCCCTCGTCAGCGTACAAGTTGGCAAAACAATAATCCCTCGTGTCTACAGTAGACCGCGAATTTCGACCATAAATATCATGACTAGAAACCTACAATTGCTACAATTACAAGACAAAGTCGGAGAAACCCCTACTATCCTAGAGGTGGTACGGTCGATCCACAATTAGACCGGAAGGTGTCATTGAAGATCTCGGCATCTCTATGGAATCTTGGAACTACCCAATCGATTTCCGCAGTGTTGCGATAAAGCTCGCAAAGGCTGGGGGCCACCCTCTAGTGGAAGGCCGAGTGGTTGGTGATGCTGCTCGGTTGTCGATCAGGGTCGATGGCAATTTCGAATGGTTATGAAACAAACAGCTGACCCTCTATCCTCATGACGCACAACAATGATAATTCCGTGTTGGTGGATTTTGAGGATCAACCTGCTCAACCTCTTCGACTATCGGACAAACTCTAAGCCCGAAAGACTCCGAGGATAGAGGTATAAATTATTTTATTTGCTTGAGCCATCCTACGTTACACCGAAAATTCACAAGCAATTAACTTCTGAGTCTGAGTCGACAATCGAGGAAAATCTTGATTGACAAGCCCACCTCGGCATGCAAACCATCTTCTCCAAAGTATCCCAATTGAAATCGAACTGGCAAAACTTACTAAATATAAACCCTCATTTGGCGGATCTTTGAAACAGCGATTAACAAAGGATGCCGGGATAATAAGGAAAGAATTACATCGTAGGATTACCAGGTATGAAAAGGAATCTGTAGAATTATGCACCCACGAATATATATATTAAGGAGACTATTTGTCGACCAATCTGTCAACCCAGCGTCGAATGAACCCAAACTTTAGAGAAATCTTGAAGGAAGAACTTAAAAAATTACTTAATGCGGGGTTTATTTACCCTATAGGGCAGGTGAATGGGTGTCTCCATTAGTAATAGTTCTAAAGGCGGAGAAATGGAAGTGTGTAGATTAGGAAGAGCTTTAAACAAAGCCACTTTCGGAAGACCACTTTCCGCGCCATTCATTGATCTAGTTTTAGATAGTTTGTCAGGGTAGAAATTCTTCTCTTTCTTAGATGGTTTGAGTGGAATTTTAATAAGTGAAATTACCTCGATACGAACAAAACCACCTTCACCGACCCTTGGGGAACCTTTGCTACGAGTCCTCCCATTTTGGACTATATATGATACCAACCACTTTCAAAGGGGCGGATCTTAGGAATTTTCTCTGTTATGCGTAATGACTCTATGGAAATGTTTATGGATGATTTACCCCTTATGGTGTTTCTTTTCAAGAAGCACTAGAAAACTAACGAGAAGGTACTCAAAGATGTATACAAGCCCAGCTTTCCTTAAGCAGAGAAAAATGTCATATGATGAAGAGGGATAGTGCTTTGGACATTTCATCTCATCTCAAAGGAATCGAGGTGGGCCATCAAAATACAAGTCATTAAGGACCTACCTACTCCCAAGACTAACCAGATGTAAGAAGCTTTTAGGACATGCTTTGGATATATACGGACAGGTTATTAAGAACTTTTCCAAAATAGCTTCTCTTTTGTTTGTTTTACTGATGAAAAATCTTGCATTTAATTGGAATAATTCTGTGAAGAAGCATTCAAGACACTAAAACATAAAGGTGTCTACAACCCTATCCTTAGAAGAGGACCCCGATTGGACACTTCCCTTTCACATATCCTCTCCGTCTTGAATCATATAAATTTGTCTTGAGACGGAAAGATCCACCTCCCTATCTTGTGCATTTGTCAGCCAGAATATATTCCCTGAACTCAATTACAGATCCTGAAGAAGGAATTTCTAGCAGTTTTTTATGCAGTTAACAAATTTAGATATTATATTACTGGCTATTCTACCTTTTGTCCATACTGATCCTTTCGGCTATCAAATACTTAATGAATAAACCCACTAAAAATGCTAGAGTCACGGATGGCTACTATTGCAAGAATTGATATCACAATTGTAGATATAGATTACGAGGGAAAAGAAAATGTAGTTTATTTGATTTCCTTTCTCGATTGACGATCAATGATGATAGCGATTTGGATGATTCTTTCTCGATGAATATGGGATTTCTGCTCACTCACCTTGGTATGGAATATTGCTAACTTATTTAGTTGCGAAGTTACCATCACACCCTATCTACGAGGAGAAGAAAAGTATTTCATTCATCAAGTCGCTTTCGGTATAGTTGGATAGGTGGGTGCCTTTTTCATACAGGAGTTGATCAAGAAAGTCGAAGGTGTGTTCGAGAAGATGAGGTGTATATTGATATTGAAAGCTTGTCGCGGTAAAACACAATGGAGGCATTTTGGAACAAAGAACAACATACAAAATTCTAGAATGGGGTACTATTGGCCTTCAATCTTCAAAGATGCAAAGAAATATGTCAAGGCACATGATAGGCTGCCAAAGTAGGTCAACCCTAATCCTTAGAGATGAAATGCCATTAAACCCGAGGTAGTACTTGAACCATTTGTGGATGGGCCTTAGATTTCCTTAGGACCCATCAACCCTCCATTGATCAAAAGTTTACATATTGAATGCACCAATTATATGACCAAATGGGTGGAGCCAAGGCACTCGAGCGAGAAGCATTTATAAATTCTTATTCTGGAACATCTTCACCAGATTTTGAATGCCTAGAGAGTTAGTTACGGATGGAGGACCTCCTTTCTCTTCTCATCGGGTCAAAGCCACCCTTGAAATATCATATTCAACGGAGAATGACTACACCTTACCACCCTCGAGCTAATGGGCCGGTGGAAGGGTACAAATAAAATTATAGAATCCATTCTCACAAAAAACAGTGTAGGAAAGTAGAAAGGATTGGTCAAAAAGACTCCTTGAAGCATTATGACTCTGAACTACTGGAGAAATACTAGGATTTTCTCCCTATGAATTAGTTTTTGGAAAAAGTGACGTCTTTCTTTGTGGAATTTGAAATCAAAACCCTAAGGTGCTTTAGCTGCCAACAGCAGTCTGGCCCGATGCGCCAGAAAGCGGCCGGATTTGCGGCGGCTTAATGAATTAGAAGAGAAAGACTAGATGCCATTGACAGAGCCGCTTGTAATTCAGCGGCAAAGAGATCACAGTAACATGACAAAATATTAAGAACAAGCAGTTACAGAAAGGTAATTGGGCCTTCTTTATGATTCCAGATTCAAAGAATTTCAGAGGAAGCTGCGCACAAGATGGTTAGGACGTTACGAAATAGACACAGTTTTCCACAATGGAACAATAAGACTCCTCACAATCGACTCTAAAACACCGTTACTTGAAAATGGTCATCGACTCCGTCTGTACCAACAGCCTATTTCTAAAGAAGATTTCAAAGCTACATGCATGGCGGGCGCTCATTTTCTTTTTCCATTAAGGGGTTTCTAACTTCCCAATAATGATTAATTCTTTTAGATTTTCCTTAGAACGTATTGGAATTAGGTTAGATTAGATTTTATATACTAATAATCACTATCAAGAAATGCTCGTTGCGGGGAATCAGTACGGAGAGACCAATTCTTCAAGAAAACAACCGCGATGCCGCAACACCGCGGTGCAACACTATTGGCTTTCCCGATGCTGCAACACCACAGTGCGGCACTATTGGTTCGATGCCACAACACCCGCGGTGCACTATTGGGTTTTTATGATCTTTGCAACGCACCACGGTGCAGCACTATTAGCTTTTCGCGATGCTGCAACACCACGGTGCAACACTATTGGTTTTTCACGATCCCGAAACACCGCTGAGAAACATGCCCGGTAACTCTCTCACACGATCTTTGAAACGCTGTTCGGCATTTTTCTCCATCCGAATACTCCGACGCCATTCCCCATCATTCTTATTCCCGAAAACAACTCCGTCCAACACTTGTTTACGTTTTTCCCTTTTCCATTCTTTGAAACACATCAACCTCCATTCTACCCTCCAGATTCTTTGAAACAAGTTACCGGCAACCTTTCGACGTTTCTTGCGATCTTTGAAACACCAGCATTCCAACATTCTTTCATTCTTTCATTCCACCATTTTCCCATTATTTTCATTTCGGAAACAATTCCGTCCGGCCAATGTTTGCTTCCTGTTAACGACACCTTCGCCGGCAACCCTTCATTTTCTCCACCCTTCATCATCGTGAAACAATTAGATCACAATTGTTCGACTCTTATTCTTTGAAACACCATTTGCCGACAACCCTTCATCATTCATCCATGATCTGAAACACCAACTGTTCAACCTCTTTGATTTTTCTTAGATCTTTGAGTACGGCTTATCAGTGAGTTCTTCATCTATAAACGGTATTAGTTATCTCGTTGATGAAACACGGCAGATCCTCCATCATCGTCGGTAAGCTCGGCACCTAAGCAGTTCAGCGGCCGGAATGACATCACAATAAACCCAGCGAAGCGACATCATCCTGGTCGCAAGCATCAAATCTGGTTGGGTGAATAAACCAAATGGTAAGGCAAAGGTATGTAAATGTAATGTAATCCAATTAAGTAGTTAATGAGAAAAGATTTTTAAACTCAATATTTTAAAGACCATCATCGTGTAATCACACTTCCAGGAAGGCATTTTACATCAGTAATAATATCATCATACCCTCCGACTCCATCGCCGCCATTTCCATTTCCTATCCTTGCGCGTTTAACGTTACTCTCGCTAAAACCCTCGGAAAAACTTACCTCCATGATGCGATACGAACTCTTGAAGTTGTATCTTATCAAACCGGTAACTATGGGAGGACACGTAGATGTAAAGAACCACATCACCAGCATTACTCGAACATTATCAGGCAGCATATGAAATCTTCATGCAATCAGGTTGGCTCCATTACTTGATACAATGAACCCGCGAATTTCTGGTTGCTAGAAATCTCCAAGGTCATTCGATTAAATCGCGGTGTCGAATCTCAATGGCGAGCAAGACATATCTGCAGTCTCAGGACTCCCTATTGATGGCACTCGACAGTTCACCCGGAAGCACATCATTGGCGATGTACAGCAGAGTTTCTTCCTGGTTGGAGAAGAAATCATACTAAAGGAAGAGGGGTTCAACTCAAATCACTACCACCCCCGTGGCCGGAATTCACCCGATTCATCAAGCACTACCGACTTTTCGCGAGCGCTATCGGAGTAGTTTATCAACATATTCCTTTACTTTTCGCATCTAAGACGCCGAGGAGGCGGGTTGTATTCCATGCACTGTTTGGGTTGTCTAAAGAACATGGCATACTGCCGAAGGAACTGAGGATCCAGACCAATCACTTACCCACCATCGGCTGGTCCAACTACTCATCAATAGGGGTTTTGAACAGAATCATCCACCCCTAAATATTGCACCAGCTGCCGAAGTCCCTGGAATTCTTGAGGAGCAGCAACAGTAAAACCCCCTAGACTCCCCTGAAATACACCACAGCCCGCCCGCACGACCAACCGGTCCCCCTACCATACCAGAATTTTCGCATGCCGCACCAGAGTCTTCATTTCCGGCCTTCATATCATAATTGAGGATTATGAACCAGAAAATATTCCACAACCTATCATTGAGGAGAAGCCTCCACGAAAACTGGCGATAGTCGCACCCTTTCAATCGCCAGCATAAAGAGAACAAAAACCTCAATGAGGCCCTCACGGATGACTACCACCTAGATCCTCCATCCGGTCGGTGAAAATCAAACGGTTATCTTCCCAACCGGGTTTACCTATTATTCTAACCATGGTACAACACAAGCGGGCAGCCCGAAATTATAGCGCCATCTGTCTCACATAGGGTTGTTGAAACACAAGAACCGGTTACCCACTCTGATGGCTGAAACACAAGAACCGACCATGGCTGAAACGCTGAAACGTACAGAGCGAACCACGAACCGCTGACGATGAAATAGGGCTGCAGGAATTGGAGACCCATGCATCATTTGTTTTTGAAGTAGAAGAAACACAAACAGCTACCCACTTTCGGTGGTGAAACGAAAGAACCGACCATGCCATTTGAAACCGCGAGAAGCGATACGGTGAAACACAGAACGACCGTTGGCGATGAAATATTAGAGCTGCGAGGAATTCGAGACCCGGACATCATTTGTTCAAAATGGCAGAAACACAACCAGATACCCATCCAATGGCTGAAACACAGAACCAACCACTAATATTAATTGAGTTGAAAGCAAGGAAATTGAAACTAAGTGGCACAACACAACGCAGTGAAGGAAACACAACAATGACTCTTGACATTGACGGTGAAGTCGGGGAATTGATTAAGTTGAAGTCTTTGAGACACTACTCTCCCCTACATCGAGGAGGCCCGAACAGTGGCCATCCCATAAACGCCCCAGACCATTCAGGAGACAATGGCTGCAACACGAACCGGTCATCCCAAATCCAAACCAACAATGGCGATGTCTTTAGAGAAATGAGTTTTAAAGTCTCAGGCGGTACCGTGTAAGAATTGACCGATTAAGGGCGTATAGAAAAGAATTAAAGTGGAATGCGCTCTGGAGCTGAGCGACAATCTTAAAGCGAGACAAACTACGAGAAAGCATATACAAAAGTACGTAATGCTTGATATGCGAATATTTTCTCGAGGCGAGAGGGTATATAAGATAGCTCAAAGGATTCGGTGCAGGGGAGCGACACCCATTCCCTTCTCAGCACGAAGTCAAGCCGTTTGTAACACAAGTACCGGTAGAATCCATCAATCAAAACTAAAGCGCTAAAACACAAGAACCAGTGACTTCTCGAAATCAGAAGAAGCTCCCCTTTGTGGTCCAACAAGGCGTACCAAACAATAATGCCTGAAAGGAAGTCACCCCTCCTAGTCAAGACGATCTCTCCACTTCCAAGGAAAAATCCACTCAAACCACCTTAGTCCACCACTTCAAATCTGCGACTTCCGGACTTCTTACGTGGGTTGAATATGATACAAAGTGGAAAGAAGAGGTATGCTGAAATACAAACTCAGTTACAGAACAAGGGAATATCACGGAGAATCACGCCTTAAATTGGGAAGCTTTGGGCCGGACACGACAAGAAATTCGAAAAGTCAAGAAAAAGAACGGAAGGGGTAAAAGATAGGGTATCAAGATCTTTGATATGATGCTGCAACTAATGGCCTAGGGAAACCATCTGTAACTGTTCTTTATTCCTTAAAGAAAGACTCATGCGCTTTCAGATTCAGTCTATAATAGAAGAATAGCCCCATGAAGTCATTTCATCGATAGATTTTATTCAAACTTTTGTTGCCTCTGGGAGATCGGCACCTCCTCTGTGGTATGACTGTTCCCATGATAGAGGCTATTCGAGAAAATGGCTCACTAAACCTCAAATCCTCTTGTGGGGATGTTCAACTCAGAGCACTTACTTCCTTTCTCCTCAACCAAATCCTTTGTAGAGATAGCACGGTTGCCAATAACAACGAAGACATTCGCCTCCTTTGGATCAGACCATAACCTCAAAGGGCAGCCATATTCATTGCACAATATCATGCCTTCTTAAAGAAAAAAGGCGCTGTTGAACGTAATCCTCAGTTGCAATCTAGCGATGATTCGGGATTGTGAGCAGCATCATTGCGCCATGCAGTTCACGCCCTACTGAGGGCCTAATAGCTTTGATGCAGCTGACACTCCGCGAGAAACCTTGGCTTATAATCCTTTTGGCTGCCAACCCGACAACAATTTCCGGTGCAGTTACATCAATGTATGAAGACATTGTCGCGGGTGGATTGGATATCACTTCCACTTTCCTCTTCATTTCTGGAAAATATCAAATCGGTTACAGCCTACAAGGCGAAATGGCGACATGAAAACCGTCACGAGGAGTGCAGGTTGAGCAGCGGACCCGGACTACCTTCTCACGATTCTTTGCTTGAGTGAATTTACATGATGAAATTCGATTATCGGACTACGATTGAGTAAGTTTCTGAGGACATACAACACCTTGTGGGATGTTGGGACCACATATTATACTGCGCTCATGCTTTTTGCCATTATTATACCCTTCATCGTATTTAGACTCCTTATTATCACTTCATCCCCAAGGTATACAACGTCCTACTCATTACTATATGTTTAATTTGTGTTGCATAACACTTTACATTACTTTTGAACCTAACCATTGATTAGAAGTGCATAAGTGTCCATATTTGCGGAGTATTTGGGCAAGATCGCGAAACCACGAACTTCAAAGCATTTGTTGATCGCTGTTTCTGGTGCTACGATAGGGCGCATATCTTGGAAACCGCGGTTGCTACGGTCCAGGATGCATATCTTGAAACAAGCGACTACTGCGATTCGAATGCGGATGTTGAAACGGTACGTCACTCAATCAGGCGGAATCTTTGAAGGACGGAGGGCGGGTGCGATCTTTGGCCACAGTCTGGCAATTTGCTTGATCCAAGGCGACCGCGGGGCGTGCACGATACTAACAGCATTAAGCGGCTATATGAAGAAGTTACGGCTGGTGTAACAACATGCTTCGTCCATTACTGTATTAGCGATTACGTTTGCATAAGAATGGGACACCACATGCGATTTAAGAAAGAAAGATCGATTTAGTGGGATCGGATCGCCTTGTATGATTAGCGGTTCCTTTGGATTTAAAGGAAATCACCATTCGAGAATCAACTTTTGATGTACTAAGAACTCCAGAGAAGCGAGACGTGTTCAATCTTTTCCACTCGTAGCGTGATATTTCCATGGATGAATGAAAGGCGCTTTGATAATTCATCTCTAGTTTTTCCCGTTCGGGAATCTTGCCCAACCGAGAAGGGAGACCTTCTTCGCAAGGTTCGCAATGAATTAAATGATTGTTTAAATTCTGTTTATATTTTGTTTAGCGGTAATTCTTTGAAACTGTTTGATGGATTTTCGCGTTTTTAAACACTACTGACTCTGTCTTGATTATTGAATAGAACTTATAAATCTTTTATCGACAATCTTATTGTGGTGATTCTATGTTAGCGAGATTTGATTAAAGATTCCTGCCCAGACAGAAAGGGATTAAAACATCGGACCCTCTGTAGAATTCATTATTATTTGATCATGTTAGACAAAGTGCGGACAAAGGTTCTGAAATTGAGGAAGGAATCTATACATCTTACGACCTCGGTGAATATAACCGCTGCGGTGTGTTAGCGGAGATTTGGATTTAAAGTCCACCTTTCGACCCGGGGAGAGTTACAACACCTTGTCTTATTAGAACTCCTTTTATCCACCCAAATTATTGCTAGCCGGAGATTTCGGTTAAAAGTCCACCTTTCGGCCGGAGGAATGCAACATCTTCAATAGAACTCCTTTTACCCACCGCAAGTGTGCTAGCCGAGATTTGGTTAAGTGTCCCTTTCGACTAGGAAGGGTAACACTATGTCTTCGCAGCCGTTTCAAGTGTGTTAGTCGGTGGATTAAGGGTCCCTACCGAAAGGGAGGAACCAGAACATCCTACTCATTGTCTATTTTTTCTGTGTTAATCAGAATTGGGTTGGAGATCTTTGCTTAGAAAGAATCAAGCGCCTTGTTCTCAGACTTCAGCCTGCAAATTATTGCTAAGCAGTAAGGCTAGGAAATCTGCTTGACGAGGAACTAAGTGCTTTGTTCTCGGGTAGATAGAGCTTATTGTTTTACGCATTATTGCTTTCATAAAGAGTGTTAGTACTGAAGTCTATGTTTGAGAGTAAGGGTCCTATTCTCTAATTACAAGATAGTTGTTCTTACCCATTGCAATGTTATTTTAAAATGTAATCCGAGATTGCAATTTGAATTATAGAGAAGTGCAATAGGGAGATCTCTTCCTGTGACACAATTCAGAGCTCAGTTCATTTAAACTAAAGTTTAGATAGAGGAATTTCTTTACTACAACACTAAGTGCTTTTTGGAATTGAGCATATATATGAGTCTTGCTGACTACCTTCGAAACAAAGACTTCACGGTTGATGATAATTTATGAACACCTTGGTTGTTTGAAATTGAATTAAGCAGTGATCAACAATTATTGCCATTTCGCGAACATTGATTTAATTCAATATTCTTGTCAAATTGCTTACATTGAATATCCTTCGAGTCACTTACATATGAGTACTAACCCCATTGAACAAGCTTGCATATATCTTTCATTTGTTGTCTTGTTCCAAGAAGGTACATTTTCTTTGGGGATTACTTTAGAGTGGACCCGAACTAACTATCTTTTGGGGTGGTGATTTGTGAATGGGGAACTATCTTATTTCTCTTAAGCCTTGCCTCTTCAAAACCACAGTCCGCGGGGGCGTGCAGCCGGGCCTAACCTCCCTAAATAGAAAGAACCTCCCCATTGGTGACATTGGGTGGGAAGGTTCTTTTGGGTTTGACCTACTATCCTTTAGCTTCTCTCCCATCTACAAAATGTGCGATAAAGACCGCTATCATAAAAATAATTAGGCTTGTTATAAATTAAGGAATGAATTAACTATCTCCAACGCAAACTCAAGAATCTAAAACCATGGTATGCTTCCTTCTATTCTCCTCTTGTTCATCCCTTTCCTTTTTTGCCTTTAATAAAATTGGAATTGGTTCGAGTAGTTGAACTAGCTACATTAGTTAAGTTAACTAAAAACTCAACCAACTTTTAGTTAGGGAAAAGTAATAAATCAAAATAAGGTTTTAAATAAATAACAACTAGTACGTGGGACCTTGTGACTCCTATTTATGTTTTAACAATCATAACATAATTAGTTAATTAAACAAAAACATCTCTCCTTGTGACTCATATCATCACATTCATGTTGACAATTTTATCTAAATTGATATTTGAAATTATTTTTCAAAATATAATATTACTCATATATCCAAAAAACAATATTCTTTACGTCAAAATTTACAGTCAATTTGTCATCAGCAATAAATAAATAAAACTTAAAATCCATATTTTCCACTCAGAGATGCAATCTTTCCCTTGTTGTGTGTCTTTTGACCTCTCTAAATTTCTAGTTTGAAACAATATTTGGTGCTAGGCCTAATCTGATCACATGAGAACAATCGTCCCTCAAATTAAGCCGGGGGAGGACATATAGTGTCGAGCCATTGGAGGGTGAGAAGGGAAGCAATGACTTTTCCTTTGTTAGAGGCATGGTTGTGCCAGTTTCAACCTTTTCTAGCATGTGAGGACTGAAATGGTGAGTGTACAAGTGCAACTTGGGAAATATGATTGATAGGCGGGGGAGAAAATAAAGACAAGTTAGGCCAACCAATATGTTGGGAGACTATCGGGTGGAAAATATCCTACCACCCATCATTTTACGGGACATCATGTTGTAAAGAGACATGAGGAGGAACAAGGATACCAGGGGCTTGAGGAACTTGGAAATGAGGCCTTTCGGGTCTGGGTTGGACCACTCCTTGCCCAATCCAGATAAAAACCTGTTTGAAATAGTTGGCTCACTCTTAGAGTCAACATGCAAAGTGAATGGAGAATCTGACCTTATAGAACTGTTTCAGATACTCTTCCTGGGATTTACCTTTGCCATAGCTACACCTCGGCTGAAAAAGCTCACCTGTTCACATGCATGATTGATTAACAAATAGTTCCTTTTAAAAATATTTTTAAAATATACGTAAATTTTGGCTGGAAACATATATGGGACTCATGCAATCCAATCCCGCCCTGCGGTGTTACTTAGTTGTCAATGAGCAGGATGTGAACAAAGGTTATGGAATATGTGAGGGTTTGTATTGGCGAAAAAATGTTAAAATGAGGGAAAGGACCATGGTTACTTCTCACTGATAACAACAATCAACTAAAATGTAAACCAAATAACACATCAATGTAATCCATCCCTGTGATCATAAATTGTCATAATATCGAGCTCCTCTTAACTGTAATTAAAATTTAGGAGCAGGGGGTGGTAATGAATATGGGCGAAGTTGCTGGTAGAGAAAAGTGAAAAATGGTAGGGGAAGATAGCTGGTTACATTTCACAAAATTAATTAAGTAATTCCATACAAAACAATTCTATATTAAAATCAAAAGATCCAATACTAACCAAACAATCCAACTATGATCAATTAAACAACTACTATGTATAATTCATCATTTATGTGTATTAACCTACTGCTTTGCAATTAAATTTTTTAACACGGTGTCATCAAACTCAAAATAATATACGTAAACAATAACACATAAGAGTTCTTTTTCTTCCCCGGCCTTCCCATTAAATATTCAAACGAACAAAGTGAACTTTACAATCACTTGTTCCAATCCATTCCATCAAAACATCAACATTTTCCATGAATTATTTCTTTAAATCAAACATAGAGACAAAAATAGTGCCCTATTCCATTCCTCTAATCAATCAAATTGAAACAAAACCATAATGTGTAAAAAATTGTGCCCATCATTGATGATGCAATCAAATGATATTCATTTAACATATATAGTGGATATCCATGCCACAACTATCATGATTGAAAAACTCTCGATTGGCAATTAAAACACGCTAGTAAGGACAACCCTTATTTCAACCTATATCATGATGTAGGAAACACACAGCCAACATATAAATCAAAGAGGCAATTGGCAATTAAAACACATAGTAAGGACAACCCTTATTTCAACCTATATCATGATGTAGGAAACACACAACCCAACATATAAATCAAAGAGGCATATTCTGATCAAGCATAAAACAATGTTGAGTCAACAATCCAACTGTTACAACACAAGAGGCAACGAATGCGTTCCCACTTCATTACTCGAATCAACCAATTAACCATGATGAACTATCAAATCAATTTCCATAATAAAAGGATACAATTATTATAAACTAATCACAAAAACCATTGTCAATGTTGTTAATTAGGGACAACCAATAATCAACCATTGTTGACGATACTCCACCAAATCAACAGTCAACTATGTGCCTGACAAAAAATAACTGGTTCGTTTATCAAAATCAAGCTTAAAATAATCAAGGGTGGGCTCTGAGTAACCAACACAGGGAGGTTGGAAATGACCACCAACAATAGGTGAGAAACATTCGGGACAACACAATGGACACGCATGACGTATCACCCATAGCTTTGCAAGACAAGGAGAGAGTTCAACAGACATGAGAGATTATGAACAAAGGAGCAGAGGTCCTTCACGGGTCAATAAATAACACCTAGAATACGCAGAGCATAACCCTCGTGATTTTCCACAATCAACCTGGGTAATGATGATATAAAAAATAGAGCCATGAAATAGAAATCAATCTCAAAGCAAGCCCATTGGAATAATATCCATCACAACCAAATACATAGACACCAATAGTATAAATGAGCCCATACCTAGGTGAAACGAAATATAGTGACATAAGGTGGTTCGAAATCAAACCCATCAACCTCATAGAAGTAATACAACCAGGCGAGGTGACAAGAACTCTGTGAAGACATTCGGTCAATTCTGGACCAAATGAACCCTTAAAAAAAACTTATAAGGACAACAGAGAGCCTTCATGGCTTCTACAACTCAGAATAATTAATGAAACTGTGACTTCAACCATCGTTTTCCATTTTCAATGAAAACCACACAACAACCATTCTAGAGACATATCACAAGTTTACAAGTTGCCAGTCTCAAGAAAAGAACAAAACCATACATCACCGAGAAAATATCTATTTCATAACCATAGGGGTTCATGGATGGCAAAAAAGACATACCTGTAACAAAAAAACCTTAAAAACTCAAGCTTGGCCAAGCAATTCTTCCTTTTCCTGAAAATTAGAGATTAACCACAACGAAGCATAATTGAACAATAGCCAAGCTAGGGTGATGGCCAGTGGGATGGGTATGGAGTGACATGCAGTAAATGCATGTCGCTTCCATCCTCTATTCATTTAATTACATAGTACATGCCAACCAACTCTCCATTAATCCATCCAATTAATCCATGCATCGAAACCAACATCCCCTTATTTTCCAAATGTGCCACCCTATGTCACATTAACCACAACCAACCATACCATAACGCATACCACATGTGTTTCCATATAACTCAATAAATCATATAGCCACTAAATCTGTTAACTAGGACTAATAGCAATCCTTTAATTTCAATGCATATATAATAACATAGTAGCATAGTTTAGTTTCTTCCTTAGATTTTTCCATATTTATTTTATCCTTTTCCATGACTAACATATGTTTTGTGCATGCGTAATATGTAATAGATCATGGCGCAATTATCATGGAAATAATAGTTCACATAAGCCTTCATGACATGGAATTGAAAATTTAAAGTAAAGAAACCCACAATTAGCACGAATTATCCATCACCCATTTGTTGCGAGTAGAACCAACATTTGAAAATCAATCATGCTCAAACCTGTAAGCAGTGTCGAACAACAACATAAATATCAAATAAGAACCAGATCTGATCCTCCAATATACAAGGGGATCTCGCCTACTAGTACTATATACATCGTTAGCTTATAATAATAGGCTTTATCAATACTTTGCGGGCAAAAAATTTGTTGCGATTTTTATCATCAACAGGTTACATCATTGATTTCACCTATAGTTGATTGCTGGAAACTGTTATAAGAGAGCATGCTCCTATAATTTTTGTTGGTGCAAAATAAGCCAAGCTATTCCATGATAATTTTAGACATCACACTTGGACAGGACCCGCCATCAATTATGCAACAATGAGCTATTTTATCCATGATTTTTACTGAGATATAGAAAGGGTTTTTTTTTACAGGGTTCCTAAAATTATTTACACCTATCTTATTTATAGTTGAGTCCTCTTCCTTTGACTCTTCAAATAGATTGGAAATGGTAGAAATCTTACCTTCCATAAAGTTTTTAAGATTCTTTTGTTGTTCTAGGATGACAACCATGTCCAAAAGAGTAGAATCAACTTTCATATTATCCAATTGATTAAGGATTTTATACTTAGACGAGGGAAGAGGAGAAGACACTCCCTGATTATCCAAAGTTCTAACGGCTTGAGTATCAACATTTTGAGAAGATGAGCTTGGGGTGGATGAACTGTAGGGAAGGTCATATTTTCCCTTGGGAGTGTGAGATTTATTATTGGTATTAATTACCATAACATCTTCTGGTTCAACCCAATCTAAAACAACGATCGTGGTATCGGGCCTTTTGCAAAAGATCTTATTCCTAACATTTCTCTTAACTTCACAAGTAGTATCCTCATGATTTTCTTCACAGAAGTTACACCAACTGCGAGCTATTATGGCCTTTGGCTGATTTTTTTTTTTTATTAGTATTCCTAAGAGGTGCTAAGGAAGAAGAAGAATCCCTAGGGGAAGAGGAAGATGACTTTCCTTTTATCTTGTAGGCTGTCATACTATTATTCATATCTTGCATGAGTTGTAGATGAGAAGACATGTTTGTTTTCTTGACCAAGTCTCCCTTAGAGAGACCCGTTCTTTCGAGTTGTTCTTCATATTCTAGGAAAGTCTAAATGGTGGAATCAAGATTTTCAATAGCCTTCTCTTCAAGTCTATGATGATAAGGGGAAGGTAATGCATTATAATAATGCATGAAAGCAACCTGATTTTGAGGGAGGATTAGTTCAGGGATTTGATTATATAATTTGGTGAAGTGAAGGTTAAAATATTTAATGGTTTCACCATCCTTATAGGAAATATTGTTGTATACCCTTAACTACTCAGCTGGACTCTTGGGCTATCCATAAGTGGACTTGAACCAATAAAGCAATTCTTCCCAAGTGGAAATGATTTTGGGAGGGTGTTCAAAAAAAATTGTTGCAGCTTTCCCTTCGAGGGAGTTGACAAATAAACACATGCAAGTGTCGTTATCGTTAGCCCCTATGTTGTGACAAGCATTAGAAAATGCTACCATGTGTTCATTTGTAGTAACGATACCATTTCCTGAGAACCTAGGTAAATGATCCTTGAATTTTGGTAATGGGTGAGTGGTTGGTGCGATATTCAAAGGAGAAGATATGTTCCACGGGGTGGTTGTATCATATTCCTCAAATTGGAAAAGTCCATATTTCTTTATGACTTTAATAAGATTGGTAGTCGATTGAATAGGGACTTGATGACTGCAAATACTACCAATTACTAATGAAGAAAAAAGTTGTGAGGAGGAGGCACCTCCGGTGCCACTACCACTACCTGCAGATGTCATGTTGAAAGTGATAGGTATGGGTGATAAAGATGAATTGACAAAAGCAGATAAGGTTCCCCTAACGACACTTTGTTGTGTTGATAAGACAATTTTCCTCCATCCTATTTCAGAAATAGGGGTATCTTCAGGGGACAACCCTCTTCTCCTTCGAGAAATGTGAGGATTAGAGGACATGGAATGAAAGACCAAAGAGGTAGGAAAAGGGAGGTTACATTTTATTTATGGTCTGCCTTTGCATGGCTTCCCAACGTTCACGAATATTATGTCCCTTTCAACTACTTCCCAAGAGCATTCAATTTCAATGTGAGTAATAGCAATTTCTAAAATAGTGTTGAATAGAGTCAATGCAATGTTGGTTTGGTCATCAAGACCATTTTTAATATTGGGTTGTCTTGTAACATGATCTTGTTGAGGAAAAAATATGAATTATCTTACTCAAGAATTTTCGAATGTTTCTTGGCTAAGGCAAGATAGTTAGAAATATTACCCTATGATTTATAGCCTCAAAATGTATTTCCCAATCCACAAGTATTAATTACATGGGCTTAGGATGATTTTTTAAATGAAAAGATTGTTGCAAAATATAAAATTTTATATAATTTTCTGAACATGTACAGATTGCAAAAGGTAAAGGTGGAGATCAAAAGAAAAAGTAACCAAGTCACACATTAACACAAATGAGACATAATATCAATATCTTTATTTCATTCCAAGAAATCAAAAGTATATTTCTCTTTACAAAAATCCCCGTGAGGTCATGGACCAAGGTCAAACTTATATATCCTCGATGAAAACCATACAAAAGGACTCTGACAAGAAGTAAAAACTAAACTTTAAAATCTAGATCAGCTTGCCACAGACTGCTGCCAACTTGACTCCGCACAATATCCTTTGTCAGTCATGAAATTCAATCCATAAATAGACAAGTATACATAGACTATCAAAGATAGATGAACACCTTTGAAACAAACATCTGAATGATATGGTTCAGCTTTGAACCTTGCTTTCTACAATAGGACCATGCTGTCAAAAAGAGAATTAGGCCTTTAATGAATTGAAGAATGAATGAAAACTAGACTATCTCATGAAAACAAATGAGAAAACCTTAGTATTTATCTCTCCTTATATTCTCCCCTTGTTCTTCCTTGTCATTTGGCTTTTATGCATTCCAAATTAGTTGAAGTAGTTCAACTACCTCAGTTAGTTAAGTTAATTAAACTTAACTAATTTTAGTTTAGGGGAAGTAATAATAATAAGAATAATAACTAAGGGTCTTTATTAAATAATAACTAAGTAGGTGGAACCCCTTGTGATTCCGTTTTATTACTTTACAAAAATAAACACAATTAGACAACCAATTAAACACATGCCTCCTTGTGGCTCCCATAAATATTTTCACAATTTGAAATTTAAATATCATAAATATTTCAAATTATATCCAAAACATGTAGATATTCACATTGTCCAAAACAATAGTTTGTTGTCCAAAACTTTCTACAGTGCATTGTCTTCAACAAATCAACCACAAACACATAAATCAAAATCCATATTTTCCACTTTGAGAGGAAATTCTTCTTCTGTCATTGTTGTCTCCTTTGGACTTCCATGGATTAGACTTAGGTTGGGTGGAACCTTGAGGCTTAATATCACTAATAACATGGGATAAATCATCCCTCAAGTGCATATGGGAGGACATTGACTTTGTCGAGTCACTTGAAGGAGATGAGGGGAAACAAACAACTTTACCTTTGTCTTGCACATGGTGGGCTTCAGTTTTAAGTCGTTTTCTAGCATGAGAGGATTGTACAGGTGAGTGTGTAGGATCAATTTGAGCATTTGGGTTTACAGGTGGAGGAGGAGGGGGAAATGCCAAGTTGGGCCAACCATGATGGTGGGATACTGTCGGATGAGAAATCTCCTACCATCCATCATTCTTGGGAACTTCTGATTGCATATATATATGGGGAGGCACAAGGATACCAAGGATATTTTGGGGCTGGAAGGGAGACCTATCTGGTCTAGGTTGAATTATCCCTTTCCCAGTCCAATTGAAAAATCTAACTTGAAAAATCTGGTTCAACTCTTGAGGATCAACATCAAAATGAATTGAAAATCTGGGCCTTCTAGGCCCTCTGTTCTAGTTAACTCTTCCCCTATATTGTTTCTTCCATGACTTCCTCTACTGAATAAATTCATATTGTATGCAACAATTTATTAGCAACTAGCCCTTAAGAGACCATACATGACATTCTCTTTCTATGAAACAAATTTTGGCTCATAAATTAACATAAAAGCCATGCAATTCAATCCATAAAATTTATTTAATAATTGTCAAATGAGCAGGGGGTGAAATAGGGTTCATGGGATATCTGGGGAGATAGTAATAAGAGAAAAAGTGATATCATGACAGGGAGTAAGAACATGAGTACTTCTCAACAATTCATTAAATAACCGACTGTGCAATCAATACCAAAATATATCAGCTGCCACCTATTTCTGTGTCATCTTTTACCATTGTCATACAGAGTTTTAATTTTATTTTATTGAGCAGGGCATGTAAAAATGAATTTGGGATCATGAGGGGGTTATAATGAGAGAAAAAGTGAGAATATGAGAGGGAATAATACAGATATTGCTCATAAAAATAAATTAAATCAAACAACAATCATAACTCTATTCCAATCATAATCCAAAAAACATGCACTTTTAAGACCAAAACCATTTAATTATCCCTTAATTGCACACAAAATGCTTGTTGTCTTCAATACAAAAAAAATAATTCAACTTCCCAGAATTCTTCAATTATATCAATATGTGCATCCTATACAATAACTGTGCAAATATCATCTCCAATTCCATAGTAACATTGTAACCATTCGAGCCACAGTCCCGCATACTCTAATGCCGATCTTTTCCTTTTTAAAACAAACACAATATGCTCAGTGATTCCAATTATCCATATCCAATGTTCAATTCTTGCAATCAAATAATAATAGATCCAATACTAACCACCAACAATCGACTTTCCAACACTCATTGACATAATCCACTGTCATCAAAACAATAATCAAGCCCGATTTAATCAAGCAGAGGTCTTCAACAATATAATCGACACCAATCCTGGTTCGACACTAGTATTTAACCCAAATCATGTAGCTCTGAGCTTGATATTTGTGTGCATTAACATGTACAAACTTATCTTTAAAATACATGATCAATAAAAGACAGATCCATATAATGAGCGAGGAGAACATAACCAAATCACACACGCAGGTGCCTCCTTTAATATTGACAAGACCAAGATCATGTTTGATAAAAAAATCACAAACACATGTGCCTTTGAAACTTAAATGGAATCATGAACATGCTAGGATTTAACACAACAATGAATGGAAAAACCATAAATCGACCAAGTGGAAAGTTCTCGGGTTTTAGGTAACCCATACCCTTTTCCTTTTCAAAAAAAATTTATCACATAGAGGAAATACAAAGACTCGATCAAGAGATGGTCTCTAAAGTCAGAGATCCCATGCTCACTTTTTTTTTTTAAGATTACCACAGTCACTTAACTGGTAAAACAAAATCTTGACAAAACCAAAAGGTTCCCAAGGAGAAATAGAAACCATTTAGGCTCAATAGGACCAAGTCGGGTTCTTGAGAGTCTGCTTAATCTTTGAAAACACATAGAGCTCATAATCCTTTTACTTGCTAAAATAATTTACCATCGAGAAGAAAACATGGGTAATCAAGTATATTCTTGGAAGAACAAAGAGCCATGTTCTTTTGAAATCACCAGTCTTTTAACTTATAATCCCGAAATCTTGACAGAGCTAAAAACTGCCTGAGTAGAAACAAAACAATTCGAACTCAACAAACCAGGCACACATAGATGTATTTTAAAACTTTATTGCAGAGAGGAAACAACGGTTTGTTTAAACAAGGAAGAATCATCGAAGACACAGAGAGACCATGCCTCTTCCAAACACCAAAGAGGTCTATAACCTTCGAAAAAAATTTGACAGTGAGGCTTACCAGTATATCAGTCAACCACTATAATAGAGATGAGATCAGTGAATGCTTAAAACACTTGTGGAAAGAATGTCAGAGAACAATCTGTGGCCACTCGATACATATACAGGATTCCATTTAATATTCTGGGCAATACAAAGATTTGACTTTGAAATGCTTTCGATGATAGTGATAGTGAATGAAAAACCATAACCAACAATAGCTCCGGGTTCAGTCAAACTGAGCAAAGGAGCCATACCTGGAAAAAATTCTTCAAGGAAGAGTTGGTCTATGTTTTCCCCTTCAAAACATGAAATCATGGAGCTTCCACAATCAACAAATTCAAATGCAACTATGGCTAGGGTGACAGGCTCGAGGGTGGTTTGGAGTGATGTGCAGTAAATGCACGTCACTTCTTCACTTGACCCTTTTCAATTCAACGTTCTAGCCAACCCATTACCATAACATCAACCATTAAATTCAAACACATATCCATTGCATAAATTCAATGCCATATCCTTTATATAGTGTGCCACCTGAAACATATCACAACTTTAATAATAACCATATGTTAACATTACCATATGTGCTTCCCATATAGTTCTTTATCCAAAAACGCATAGTATAACAACTAGGTCCATCACTTCCCATTTTTCACTATTATATATACTTCAAGGTTTATATATATAATATTTTTTCCATATCCTTAGGACTTATCCATATTTATTCCTCTTTTTGTTTTGAGCTCACATCTCATCCTTTAGCATAAATACATATATAAGACTTTTAATCGATGTTAATGCAAAACATAGCACCTGTAAAACAACATAGTTCTTATATCCATAGCACTACCCTATATTGTGAGTAACCATCAACAACATTTAGCCATAATGCATCAACCAACCATGTTGTCATAACGAATAAAACCAAGACTTGCATCATCAATTGTAGAAGATTGTGTAGACATTATCATAGAAGCAACAAACATATAAGCGTAACACATCCATCACAACGCCTCTAGTCTACAAGGGGTCCCACCTACTTGTTAATTATTATTATCATAAATAAATAATAGAGCTTAGAAATCATTTGCGGGAAGTATTCATCATTGTTATTTTAATCGTCAACAAACTGGCGAATCCATAAGGAAATCTATTTCCAACAGATTAAGAACTCAAATTGTCTGGTTTCGTAGACCGTGTAAACATTAGATCAAGAAATAGACATCAAAATCATTATGCAACAGGGGGAAGTGAGCAGTTTAAGGGAAAAATGATTGGGATTTTGGGAATAACTCATGGAAAGTGTTAATTATGAGGGGGTTTATCCCAGTATGCATAATCATTTGATTAATAACGTGAAATCATTCCTAACTTCAAGGAGACAAATTTTTTGGTACGTTTTTTTGAATCTTGGAGCGGATGGAAGAAAAGGAAAGAAGAAGTAGGGAATAAAGCCAACTATCTTATATAACAACAGTTGAAGCTGATGAAAATTTCAATGATGTCTTCAAGGGGGGACATCATGACAGTTGTGTAACCTGATTGTTATTTATTAAAAATACTTGCAGAATAGCGTTGTTGTGGCAAAACTGATCCAACATTTTATTTTAACAAGAAAGGAAGTCAATAAAAGAAACATAATAGCAAGAAATCAAATAGTAGAAATCAAATATAAGAAATGAATAAAATAAATGTAAAATCAAAGAAAATAAAACAAACTATAATACAAAAAACATTTCATACAACTTTTAAACTTTCAAGTTGGTTCCACATAGTGCTTTAAGTGGGAACTGTTGGTGCTATAAGAAAACAATCGCTCTTGCAAGTCCTTTAGGATATAGGAATTTGCGCCTGGGACAAAATCGATCTTAAAAGGACCCAACCATAACTTTTGGAACTTTGAATTCCTTCCTCTATCACCATGAGCTGAATCCCACATCAATACCTTCTCACTGACCTTAAATTTGACAGCTTTGACACTTTTATTGAAATATCTTTTAACAATTTGTTGTCTTCTTTTTATGTTATCCAAGGTGAACGTTCTTTTCTCCTCTAAATACAAAAGTGCATTCATTCTTTGAGAGAGATTAGAAGAATTTAATTCTTCAATGTGTAGCATTAACCTTAGAGAAGAAAGTTCCATCTCGGTAGGAAGAATGGCTTCTTGACCATAAACAAGCTAGAAAGGAGTGCAACCAATGCTCACCTTGGTGGTAGTGCGATCTTCCCAAAGGGCGTAAGTGAGGAGAGTGTGCCATTGATGAGGCTTATCTTCAGTGAGCCTCTTGATAATTCTAACGAGATTCTTGTTTGTAGACTCGACTTGCCCATTTCCTTGTGGATAATAAGATGATGAGGTAAAATGTTTAACTCCTAATTTAGCTAGAAATTGGGTTAGATTAGCAGAAATAAAAGTAGGACCATTGTCTATAATAATTTCCAAAGGAAGACCAAATTTGGAAAAAATATTGATCTCAAGGAAATAAATCACTTGCTCATCTTGTGAATGCTTAAGTGGTACAACTTCATTACATTTCGTAAAATAGTCGGTGGTTGTCAAGATAAACACTTTCCCTGCTGAAGATGGAACATTAATAGGACCAATAAAGTCCAGACCCTATTTGAAAAAGGAAATTAAGGGAGGACAGGTTGTAAAGGAATAGAATAAATATGTTATTTGCCAACGAACTTCTACCATTTGTCACAAGATCTTGAAAAATTATAAGAATCACGAAAGATTGACGACCAATAGTACCATTTTCTGGTAATTTTAAAAGCAATAGTTTTAGCAGAAAAGTGACCTCCTACATGAATAAAAAAATTTGAAAATCCATGAGTCTCTTGTAACAATTTATGTGCTTCCTCATTGTTCACACAACGGAGTAACATACCATCGAAAAATATCCTAAACAATAAGTCTCCTATAATGAAATATATATAAGATTCGAGACATAGCCTTCTTATTTTATGGGTATCTAAGTTATCTGGACAAATTTGATTTTGCAAGTAATACACCAAATCTTTATACCAAGGATTTTTAGCTACAGGAAGGATTTGAATGTCAATGTAAAATAGTGTTGATTGAGAGCTATCTTGTTCATCAATTTCTTCACTTGTTTAAGCATGTTGAGCTAAGTGAAGGGTTAAGTCACATCCCTTGATAGTTTTAGAAGTCATGATGGTTAGATCATGTTCCTGGATCTTGGAAAGCCAGTGTGAAATGTTCCCTGAAAGATAAGTCTGTGAGACTAAAAACTTGACAACAGGTAAAGGGACTTTTACCAGCATATGCTTACCTAAAATGAAGTGGCGAAATTTTTCAACAACTTTAACAAGAGCGAAAACATGTTTTTCAATATAAGAATATTTGAACTCATCGTCTGACAAGCTTTCAATCATGTAAGCCACTGGTTTTTCATTAACTTGGTCATAATATTACATGAGTATATCATAAATTGCTTCCTCTGTGGCACTAGTATATATCATAAATTCTTTCTCAAAATCCGGCTTCGCCAAAACCGGTGCGGAACTGATTACCTTCTTGATCCCTACAAAAGCATTTTCGATGTCATCCGTCCAAGAAAAAGAGAGATATTTCTTAAGAATATTGTGAATTGGTTTGACCATTACAACAAAATTAGGAACTAACCTACGGAAAAAGTTGATAATACCCATAACGGCTCGAACCTCCTTTTTGGAAGTAGAAGCAGGAAGATTTAGGATAACAACAATCCTTTCGAGATTAATGTTTATTCCTGAATCAGAGACAATGTTCCCAAGGAGTTTTTCCTTGGTAACGCCGAAGATAGACTTAGAAGGATTTAAATAAATTTTGAATTTCTTGCATCGCATGAAAATCTTTCTAAGATGATCAAAAAGATCTGATCAGTTTTTAGAATACACAGTTAAGTCATCAAGATAAATCTGAATAAATTTTCCGATCAAATCGTCAAAATCTGTTTGTATATCTCTTTTGAAAGTGGCATCTGCATTAGATAAGATGAAAGGCATACGTTCATAAGCGAAAGTGCCCCCACATGTAATAAAAGTGGTTTTATATTTATCTGTCATTTTTACCTTGATTTGATTGTAACTAGAAAATTCGTCAAACAACGACATCATCTGTGACCCCGCAACTTGTTGCAAAATCATTTCCATATTAGGGAGAGGAAAATGGTATTTTATACAAGCCCTATTTAATGTGTGAAAATCAATGCATAATCTAATTTGACCAGTCACTTTCCGAACATGAACCAAATTAGAAACCCACTCAGAATACTTATCAGGGAAAATTATCCCTGCCTTCAAGATTTTTTCCAACTCTACATTGTCAGGGATACGAGGACGATACAAATATTGAAAGGTGCAATCAGGTCTTTGTGGCAGAAGTTGTCGAGTATTAGAGGCTGCAAAAAAAACTAACCTGTCATCCATTGAGTTCAATTCACTTTTAACATGAGTGATGTTGAAAGATAGCAAGTTCGATATAAATGCCCAAACAATTTGGGTGTAATGTTTAATTGACTTGTTTCTAGGAGAATATATCTTACGTACAAGGTTTACAACAAGTTCAGAGTCCTCAAAAACTGTAAGGTCACCACAACCTAAGTTATAAGAATTTTCAATTCCTAGCAATAATGCTTCAAATTCAGTGATGTTGTTTGTGCAAGAAAACTCTAACCTATAGGAAAAGTTGTGAATTTTACCCACATGAGAGTACAAGATAATACCAGCTTTGTTTCCTTCATTGGAGCATGAACCATCAAAGTGAATGTGCCACATCCCATCCTCTATGTCGTCTTGTTCCAAGGTAGTGTTGTCCTCATCTACAAATATGGAATACACTCCTAGGTCCTCGATATAATTTACATTAAGATGTGGGATGCTTTCTATAAAAGGTGATATTCTTCCCTCCCTTAGGACTATAATGATTTTACCATTCCGATGAACAGATAAGTGTGTCCTGTCGAGTGAGAGGTATCCACCTGTCAAGGCTTGCCAATCTCTTCCTGAGATGATTGATTAATTAATCATTGGAATGTCAATTACCTAAATATTAAGGGTTTTCCTTATTTCAGGATGCGCGCACAAAACCAAGGTCACGTCCTTGATTTCACCTATGGTCGATTGTTGTAAACTATTATAAGAGAGAATGCTTCTGGCATTTTCATTTGTAAAAGACAATCCTATCTCTTCCATAATAATTTTTGACATTACACTTGGGTCCGAGTCGCTGTTAATGAGACAACAATGGGCTATTTTTTCCATAATCTTTACAGAAATAAAAAACTGGGGGTTTTTTTACAGGGTGTCTGAAATTATGTACACCTACCTTATTTAGAGTTGAATTCTCTTCATCTAATTATTCAGAGAGGTTGGATACAATGGAATCTTTTCCTTCCATGAAATTTTTCAGATGCTTTTGTTGCTCAGGGATGACAACCATGTCTAGGAGGGTAGCATCAACTTTAATATTAGCCAATTGATTAATGTAACAACTCTAAGTAATTAATCAATTGTCATGATTTAAATAATTGTTTAATGTATATTAGTTTAATTAATTAATTAATTAATTGTCTTGGTTAAATATTTGTTGAATGTTTATTGGTTTAATTAATTAATTAATTAATTTCATGATTTAATACTTGTTTAATAAAATCCATCTTAATAAATTATTAATTATTATTGTGTATCGGAAGATCAACCCATTAATGAAAAGGGGATAAGGTGGTTGACACGTAATTGAGGGAGGGTAGTTGAGAATTAAATGAAGGAAGAAGGTGGTGAATGATGGG
>SNQJ01S0079873.1:53868-66038 GCA_010110895.2 Picea sitchensis
AGCTCTTTTTGAACGCAGAGTTATTTTGAAAGCCTAGAATGGAGTAATACAGAAGAGACATGTTCACTTGATATTGTGACATTCATCACGATCATTATTTCAGTATGTTCTCTTTTTGTCATTGTCATATTATCTATCTGTTCCTTTATCGACTGAGTTAAAATCTGTTTGGAATTCATTTTACATGATCCTTACACACAGTTGATAGGTGTTCTGTTTCGATGATGACTAGTCAGAATTCACTCAAGATAAGTGCTTTGTATCTAGTTATTAGCCTTCAGTCTTTTTCCTCTAAAGTTGTAGTGAAAATTCATCCTTGATAGATGCTTTCACTGTGATGGTCTTTTCCTTTTCTTTTTCTGCTACTTTATCATGATTATCGATTACTAAAAGATAGACTTACTTTGCCTCATTTTCTGCAAGTTATATGTTCACTGCCATTATCTCTTTTCTTTGGCTTTCACTTGACTCCATCGCCCAATAGGTCTTTTTAAACTTGTGCAACCCCCAACCTTATAAAAAATCTTCTCTGATAAGAAATATGGCCTTCTTACTGTGATTATTGAATATTCCCGAGTAAAGATCCCTTGGCTGTTGAGAGAACTCTCTTTGAGTGTATTAGGTCAGAAGTACACTCTAAATCAATTTTCAGGGATTGGCTTGATACAACCCAAGTCAAGCTCCGAACAACAAATAAATTTTTCTTTTAAAAATGTGCTAAGACTTGGCTCTATTACAGCCTAGAGTCAACTCTTGCGACAACAGTCCTCTCATTCTCTCTTATATAATTGAGGTGAAGGAGGCCCTTTAAGCATGCAATGGAGTGTGATGTAAAGCTTCTTGTGAAGGAAGCGTAGCCAACATCTCTTTCTTTTCAGAGATAAGCTACCCCATTTTTCCAGTTTGTGTTCTATGATGTTTTTCTATCTTATTCAGCAATAGAAGTTGGGTTTCACTGTATTTTTTGTGCTCTCTTCTATATTTTTGTGTATTTCATTGTTATATCTTGGTTATATTTCTGTCTTCATGTCGCTCTCAAAATAATCCGGATCATTGGTATCAGAGTAGTTTTCTCTTTGTCATTTCTTAGAGCAGGTCCCTGACGAAGTGAGGGTATAGAGATTTGGGTCTCAAGCTAGTTTTGCTTGATGACAACCACTCTTGCTAGCCCAAGCGACCTCCCATGGTGGAAGAAAAGAGAGATGACAGAGTAAGATATCCTTTCAATACGTTTCTCGAGGAATCCCTTCTGCGACAAAGGAACGAGATGATGGACAACTTCACTCGGATCCTTCAAAGACTACCAATGGCAGCAACCGAGGCATCTTCAACAAGAAACCATTTTGAAAGTGCGACACCCTTCAAGGTACAAGTCAATTTTGATATCCCCTTGTTTGAAGGCCAGATAGATGAAGATGCTCTAGAAAAATGGTTGAATCTGCTAGAAGGTTATTACTCTGTCCAAAAAAATTCTGGCAGTGAAAATATCACCTTCACGCTCCTTAAATCCCTTCCCCGTATTAGAGATTGGTGGGAAAGTTACTGGGAGAGGTACACCGTGGATGAATCTACACTTTTTGGGAGAGAACCCACTTGGGCAGCCTTTGTAGATTCCCTAAAGGAGTTCTACTATGTTGGAAACTATGATGACCAATACATGAGAAGGACAACTCTACGTCAGAAAAGAGCCCAAACGATGTTGGAGTACACCAACATATTTCATACCTTGCGGTCAAATATGGGTATCAAAGACTTCGAGCGACACTTGGTTTTGAAGTACTGCAGTGGTCTACACAAGTACATCCAAACAGAAATGGATTTCTTGGACATCTCTTCACTGGGAGTTGCTTATCGATATGTAGTCAAAATTGAGAAGAAATTCAACCAGCAGAGTAAGTGGGAGAAGCATGGACAGAGAAAGGAAGGCCAACCTCAAGAGAGACAATCCCAGATGCAAGAAAAGAAGGGTAACAGGAAGTCTAAGAAAGACACTAGAAAGTGGTGTGAGTTTCACAACAACCCTTGGCACAACACTGATGAATGTCACTCAATACAGTCATTGGTGGTTGAGCTCAAAGACAAAGAGTCGAACCTCGACTTGGACACTGATTCAGAAAATAATAAAAGGAGACAGATAATTGATGCAAAATCCATTGCTATTGTTGCAACTACAACTATCCAACCCGAAGAGGATCATAAGGAGGGGGAGCGATTATTCCATTCACAGATGTGGGTGAAGGGGACCCCACTGCATTTTATTGTTGATAGCAGAAGCCAAAAGAACATCATCTCAGCAGAGGTTGTCAAGCAGTTGGATTTTCCAACAACACCACACCCATGACCATACAACATTGGGTGGCTTCTCCAGAGCCAATATCTTTGTGTCAGCCAGTAGTGTCGATTTTCATACGACATCTAGCCCTTCAAGGATGAGGTATTATGTGATGTTGCCCTGCTGGATGTCTATGATGTTCTCTTGGGCCAACCATATATGTGGAAGCGCCATGCTATCTATGAGTCTCGACCCCGTAGTGTCACTGTTACTATGGGGAGTCATCTTTACAGGATACTAGAGGTGGTTCCGACTAATGTTCCACCTAAATAGTGTCGCAAGGTAGTATCTCATACTACAAAATTTAGCTTCTTCACAATCTGTTCAAAAGGTGAATAGAAGGATACTGCAACCACTACAGCCTTGGCCCAAGCACCTTCTATCCAACAAAAGTAGGTCAACAAGATTGCAAAAAAGCACAAAGATTCCTTATACACAGAGAAATATCATGTAGCTAGACTGGTTAAAAAGGTCCAACCCTTCTAGCCACAGGTTCATGATAACCTTCAAAAAGCTAAGAGGTGCAACTTCTCCAACAAGGAAAGAAGCTCATCAAGATGCATATTCAGCAAACGCTTTTCCCTCTCCCCCTGGGAACTCAACACAATGGATACCATTGCTTCCTAAGGGGGGAGGAATGATCCAGATGGATCTTGGTGGCCATCCACCTTTTCCACTGAATCACCATTTTGAGCCTCTAGTTTTGATAAACCATGACATTCACCCTTTTGATGGGGAATAGAATGTAATGTCATCTTCATTTGTTAATTACAGACATCATGTAATGGTTTTATGTACATGATTACAACATAGAGTTAATGCATCGGATCCCATTAGAACTCCGCAGTTAAGCGCGCTCGGTCTAGAGTAGTATTGGGATGGGTGATTTCTCGGGAAGTACTAGTATTTTACATGTCTATGGAATTTTATAAACTTAGTCCAATTTATCCCACATGCATCATGGCAATTGTTCTCCTCTCACTCTCTCCTAGATAATTGATGTGAAGGAGGCCCTTTAAGCATGCAATGGAGTGTGATGTAAAGCTTCTTGTGAAAAACGTCTAGCCAACATCTCTTTCTTTTCAGAGATAAGCTACCCCATTTTTCCAGTTTGTGTTCTACGGTGTTCTTCTATCTTATTCATCAATAGAAGTTGGGTTTCACTATATTTTTGTGCTCTCTTCTATATTTTTGTGTATTTCATTGTTATATCTCGGTTATATTTTTGTCTTCATGTCGTTCTCAAAATAATCTGGATCAACATCTCCCTAGGTTTTCAGGGAATAACACGGTCACTACGAATGAACACTTGGTGGAATTTTCTAATGTATGTCACAACATAGGAGCCAATGACAATGACACTTGTATGCACTTATTTGTTAATTCCCTTGAAGGGAAGGCAACGACCAATTTATTTGATCTTCCTCTCAAGATTCTTTCCTCATTAAATGATATCCAATAACCAACATTATCAGTAAGTAAGCCAAGAAAAATCATACATACTAGTGTACATGTGCAAGAAATGCATGTGTAGCTAGTACATACAAGTCTCGTGCATGTACTAATAGAAATAACTATCATCTCTATAGTAATTTGTGTACGCATCCAATCCAATCAACAAGACTATTCAATTTATAAAAGATAATAAACCAATCAATTGTTTGCGAAATCCCTTAATTACAATAATCTAGCTCAACAATGTTTATTTAGATAATTTGTAGTTTAGTTAAGTAATTGTGAATATGCATATATACACATTTTCTTTTTAGAAGGAAAAGAAATAAATTCCACCATAAGACAAATCTCCATACACTCTCAACTATTTCTACTCATCCTTCCTTCCTAACTTACTTCCATCTTCCATTCCTATCCTTCCTCTGTTGGACTATCTTGGAGCGTCAACTATATTGACCTAACTCCAAATAGAACTCGTAAGTGGAAGTGTCACTATCTTGACCAAGCTTCCCCAACAGGAAACTAATAGTCATCATCACATGTCTAGGGGAGCATGAGCTAACACCGGCCTCCCATGACTCCAGGTTTTGGAGGATACATGGTGGGAAATGCCTCCACCCCTCCTAATAGGACTAGGGTCCACACCCTACAATGGAATATACAGTGGCATCGTGTTGTTGGGAATTTTGTCATCATTTATTTAGTTTTAGGCAGTATCACCACCTGAAATCCTGCACCGGTACACATATCATAGCAATGCATTCAAACCAATATAATTTCACATTCAAATATTCATACCATATTGTTTCTCGATCAGTGGTCATGACATCCACTTTCATTATCATTATCCCTTGGCTATTTCATAGCCCAATGACCTGCAGATTAGTCTGTAACACAAGTGCATACATATCTATGCATTATCATCATGTAATTGCATACAACCATAATTTCAATTTGGTATTCATGTACCAACAACTTTAACATCAAAGTTTTCAAGTTAGAAATAGATCTCATAATATCCCCATAATTCAATCAATATTACCCATTCATAAGATTTCCATATACCTAATCGATTGCATCATATCCTTCATCATTCACATAACGTTAAACGTTCATAGATTTCACATTCACATAAGAGATTGCATCATATCCATCATCATTTAAGTGACATTTAAACATTTATATAATTTGCATTCACATAGTAGGTAACATCATATCCATCATCATTTAAGTGACATTTAAACATTTATATAATTTGCATTCACATAGTAGGTCGCATCATATCCATCATCATTTAAATAACATTTAAACATTTATATAGGTTCATATGTCTTAAAAGTTCAAGTGTATCATTAATAGTTTCATGGAGAATAGGAAATAAAGATGATCAGGCCTCAGGTAATCCTAGTTGTCTAAGTCAAAAGGTGGTGTTACATACACCCAACCTTCAAGAAACATATTCTCGAGGTGGTCAAAAAATTGAGGGATAATCTTGTCGTAATGTCTCGGAATCCTCCCAAGTAGAAGATCCTGGACTAAACTTGTCCCACTGGACCTTAACTTGGTCTACCAGACAGTTCCTGAGCTGTCGGACTCTACGGTCCAATATGCGTAACGGTTCTACCATGAGGGTTCCCGCTTCCGATACCTGCAATTCCTTCCAATTTAGTTTATGTGATTCATCAGCAACATAATGACGTAGAACAAATACATGAAAAACATTATGAGTTTTATGCAAGTGGGGTGGAAGTACAAGACGATAGGCAACGGGTCCAAATTTCTCTTGGATTTTGAACGGTCCTATAAATCGAGGTGACAACTTTTTCCCCTTCCCGAACCGAATGGTACTCTTATTAGGCCTGATACGAATGAAAACATGATCTCCCACTTTATAACTTCGATCAGTCTTGTGTGCATCCACATAAATTTCCTGTCTATCCTATGCTTCTTTTAGTCTCTGCCTAATCTGAATCACCTGTTCCTCCATCTCTTGAATCAATTCTGGACCAACTGTTACTCAGTCTTCTAATCTTTCCCAACTCAACGGTGTTCTGCATGGCCTTCCATACAAAGATTCGTAAGGTGGCATTCCGATGGAGCTATGAAAACTGTTATTGTAGGTGAACCCTACCAAAGGTAGGTAGTTCTCCCAATGGGTTTTATTATCCATAACATACATCATAAGCATGTCTTCCATAACCTGATTTACTCTCTTAGTTTGCCCATCTGTTTCAGGATGATAAGTTGTTCTTAAGTTCAACTAAGTCCCCAATGTTTTCTGCAAACTTGTCCAAAATCTAGAAGTGAATCTGGAGTCCCTATCTGAAATGATATTCTTAGGTATCCTGTGAAAATAGATGACCTCACTTACAAACACACATGCCACATCAGTGACATCATAAGTGTCTCTAACCAGAATAAAATGAGCACTCTTGGTTAACTTATCAACTATTACAAGAATGACATTGTGTCTAAGAGATGTGAGTGACAGTTCCACAACAAAATCCATAGAGATGACTTCCCACTTGGACATAGGAACATCATGTGGTTGTAGGAGTCTTGTCGGGTGATGGTGATCAGCTTTCACATGTTGACATTATAGGAACTTGGTGACAAAATGGGCTACATCACGCTTCATGCCTGCCCAGAAGAAGAGCTTCCTCATGTCTGCATACATTTTATTCACACCTGGATTTGCAAAATAAAGTTCTCTATGGGCTTCCTTTAGTATGATGCTTCGAATATCCCCACATTCGGGGATGTACATCCTTCCTCGATATCTTAATAGTCTGTTTGCTTCCAGACTATATCCATCATACTTTGGATCTAACTACCTCCCACTCTGGAGGTTTGAGCTAACCTTTAAATACCAATTGTCTCCAAGGAGTTGCATCAACACACATTCTCTCAGATTGACTTTTAAGGGTACCAAGGAGAAGACACGTGGTCTCCTACTCAAGGCATCTGCGACCACATTTTATTTTCCCTTGATGTATGAAATACCAAAATCATACTCACTCATAAAATCACTCCATCACCTTTTCTTGGCATTCAGATCCCTTTGAGTGAAGAGATGTTTTAAACTTTGATGGTCCATTTTGAGCTCAAAGTTTCGCCCCACTAGGTAGTGCCTCCAAAGTTTTAGAGCTAGCATTACGGTTGCCAATTCCAAATCATGAGTAGCATAAAGCTCCTGGTGTTTCTTTAACTTCCTTGATGCATACACTATCACTCCTCCATTCTGCATTAGCATGGCACCTAGCCCTTTCTTCGAGGCATCTGTGCAGACTGTGAAGTCCTTTTCCATATCCAACACTCATAGAATTGACGCACTAGTTAGTAACCTCTTAAGCTAGATGAATGCACTATCACATTCTTCTGTCCATTCATATTAAAACCCCTTACACTACAATGTGGTGATGGGTTTCTCTATCTTATAAAACCCTTCCACAAATATTCGATAATAACCTGCTAGCCTCATGAAGCTTCATACCTCATGAGCATTTTTTGGCATTGGCCATTCCATAATGGCCATTACCTTTTTTGGGTCCACAAAGATTCCTTCGTCGGAAATGATATGACCTAAATAGTGGATTTCTTTTTGGAAGAAGGAACACTTCGACAACTTCCCATACAATTTGTTCTCTCTAAGACAGGACAACACCACTCGCAAGTGTTCCTCATGTTCTCTTTCATTCTTGGAATAGATGAGGATATCATCTAAAAAGACTTGTACAAAGCGGTCTAAGTACTTCCGAAATACACCGTTCATGAGGCTCATGAATACTTCTGGTGCATTGGTCAATCTGAAAGGTACTACAACGAACTCGTAATTCCCAAACTGAGTTTGAAAGGAAATTTTAGGAATATCGCCTTCCTTAATCCTTAACTGGTGATACCCTGATCACAAATCAATTTTTGAGAATACTGCTGCTCCTTTCATCTGATCAAAGAGGTCATATATTCACGGCATTCACTGTAGCATGGTTCAAGTCTCTGTAATCTATACACAGTTGTAAGGAACCATCCTTCTTCTTCACAAAAATTACTGGTGCACCCCAAGGTGAGACATTGGGCATTATTATCCCCAAGTCGAGTATCTCTTTTAGTTGTATCTGCAACTCACAAAATTCTGGCGCTGTCATCCTATACGGAGTCTTGAAAATTGTTTCTGCACCAGGTTTTAGCTCAATAGTAAAATCAAACTCTCTCTTAGGAGGTAACCCTAGCAAATCGTTCGAAAAAACATCCTTAAACTCTAACAATATTGGGTACCGATCCAAGGAGGGTCCTTTCCTTTGATTCACTCCTTCCACTACATAAAGTCAACACCCTTGCCTCATGCACCATTTAACCTGCATAGTTGAGATAAAGCATAGAGACACCTTTCTTCGTACACCATGGATATCTACTGGCCTTCCTTCATCATCAAAACAAATCACCCTTTTTGTGAAACAATCTACCATAGCTTGATGAGCTTCTAACCAATCCATTCCAATGATTAGGTCATACGTTCCGAGAGCAGTGACGTATACCTTCAACCTGGTAGTACACACTCCCAGGTCTACTAGAAAATTGTCAACACTTGATCCTACCGCTTTTTTTTCCCCCAAAGCCATCTTTACTTGTTTAAAGTCGACGTGCTCATAGGTTTCCAACCCACTATTTTCAAATGCAAATGGTGAAATGAAACTATCTGTAGAACCAGAATCAAATAAAATTTGAACATTGATATGATTTAGCGTACCTGATGATTCCACCACCCTGGATTGATGTTCTACCTGGTGATTATTAATTGTTGCATAAATTTGGTGGCTTCCGCTTGTTCTTCCCATCAGGACCTTTCCTTTTCTATGCACAAATCCTGCTTGCAACTCTGGGCAGTCACGCTGGTAATAGGGTCCTCCACATCCCCAACACGTAACACGAGATGGAACCTGCACACTACCCTGTGATAGTCCCTGAAATGAGGTCCTTCCCCTAGAACCCCTACCCCTACTAGATACTCCCTGAGATGGTCGTGAACCTTCTTGCGTCATTGGTGATGAGCGGGATGTTGCACTTGCTGCCATTGAAATACCTGTAGCAGTTGTCCTTGGTGCGACTCTATTACCATAAGGAGGTGTCCTAGAGCCCTCTCCCCTGGAGAATGTCCTAGGGGCCTTCCCCATGAATCCAGGATGATGCAGAAAGGTTGATCTCATACCTCCATTTAAGTTCAAATTTTCCTCAGCATAACATGCATTTTCTACTGCTTCCACTACCAAAGACAGTTTCCACATCCGTACCATGGCCCTTATCTTAGGGTTTAACCCATAGACAAAGTGTTCTGCCTGGCGTTGATCATTATCCATGTACGAGACATATTTTACCAATTCCATGAACCTGATCTCGTACTCTTCCACGGTCCTATTTCCCTATACTAGGGCATGAAATGCTCCCACCTGTTGTTCCTCATAGTAAGCTGGTAGATATTTCCTTCGAAACCTTTCCTCTAAAAGTTCCCAAGAGATGGTGTCTAGGGTAAGGTGCAACTACCTCTCCAAGTTGCCCCACTAGTTCAAGGCACTGTCCCTTAACTGAAAGATTGTTATTTTCTCCTTTGATGTGGATGCATAGTCCCTTAAGGTGAAACATCATGTCATCCCTTCCAACCATGCTTCTGCACGTTCACTGGCACAACCCCTGGCGAACTCTGGAAGTTTTATCTTTTGCAGTTCTCCAGTGATTTCCTCATGTGGAGGCCCTCCCCCTGAATCCCTCAACACTTTAGGATTACCCGTTCCAGATGGTGGGAGATCCACTTCGATCCCTACTGACCGACGCCCTTTTAAAGTCTCATTTATGGCCTCCAAAGAGCATAGAATGAGATCTAATCCAGGCGATGGTGGTGGTGGCGTTGGCGGTCTCTACAATGATTCCCCTCTGCCTTGATTTCCTCGAGTCCTAACCATCCTATATAATTGAATCTACATCAACCAAAAAAAATTCAGGGAGAGTCTAAGGCAATTCACATTTGTGCAACTTAAACTTGAAAACAGGGTTAGGCATAGGTTTTTTTTACTTGTCTGTAAACATACGTTACTCTCTTTAGGGGAAGTGGCTAGGTCAGGGTTAAAGCATATATGATTGATGTCTTTGCCTAAGAAAACTACTGACCCTCTCGCCTGGTAGCTACGTTATCACTGTACCACACTCGCCTATTCCTCTAACTTACCTTCCCAGTGCGCATGAAGCCCCCTCCCCCCATGTCATGGTTTAAGTCCTTAAACTTTTCGTTTAGAGCTATTTAATGTGATTTTGAACATAGGTAATCATTAAATATGTACTTAATTACTCACTTTAATTAATCAGTCTAATTAATTATCCACTAGTTAATTAATCATTAATATCATTAGTTGAAATAAAATTTTAAATTTTAAAATCAAACCCATTGGGATAATTAAAATTAAAATTAACCAAATTAAAATTTTAATTATATTTTAAATTTGATTATTTTAAATTTTAATTACATTTTAAACTTTACACTAATAAAAAAAAAAATTAAATTTTAAATAATTACGATAATTAAACTTTACCCTTAATAAAACAATTAAATTTTAAACCTTATACACTAATAAAAAAAAATTAAATAAAAAAAAAAAAAAAAAAAAAAAAAAAAAAAAAAAAAAAAACAATTAAATTTTTAAAAATTAAAAAAAAAAAACTTACATTAAAATCCATTAGTTTAATTTAAATTAATTTAATTGTAAAATCATTTGTGCAACTTAAACTTAGACTATATAAATCTACTACTTTCTGAAATTGCAATTATAATAAATTAAAAAATATAATTATAGTACTAGTTAAAATATAACAACGAAAAAAAAAATTATTATTTTTTTTTTAATTTAAAAAAAATAGGGCATCATGGGTCCTTGCACGAGGCCCATGTGCCATTCTCCCCCCTGCTCTCATCTCCTAAACCCTACATTCACCTGCCCCCAAACCCTAAGGCTCCCTACCTTCCTTGTCGTGTCTCCCTTTTCTGCAACTATGGCAGAGGTTTTCTTTTGGAAAGGGGATCCAAAGGAGACGACCAACTCTGTATCTACCAGAGGTAGCGGTGTTCACCCAGGGAATCACTTGCACAGTGAGAGTAGTGGATTTCAGGTGGTTCTGTGCTTGTTGCAACTTGAATTAAAGAGGAAGAGGAGGCACTATCAAATGGCGTGGATCCTAAGAAAGGCCATATGTTACGCAAGTCCTTGGCTCGGTGCTTTGTGTTGTGTGTTGAAGAACTAGCGCCCTTGTAGGCTCTCCTCCTTTGTAAATATGCCTTGGTCGCTTATATATTAGCCCCGTGGGCTCTTCCCTTGACTTGGTTTTTCACTTGGGCATTGGTTTTGTTGGGCATTGGGTCTGGGCTCTTTCTTAGAAGAACTAAAAAGAAGGAAGAGGTCGATTGGGAGGCCCTGTGGCAGGAGCTTAATCTAATATTTTTTTATTGCAAGTACGGGGAATCAGACAGGTATTCGCTTTCATCAATCGAGGGACACGAATACTCATTCATGTTTGTCGATGCATAACTACAGTATTACTAATTTTCCCTATGATGAAGCCAAGGAAGCGTGTAGAGAAGTGGACTATCGTTCGTCAGCTTGAACAGATGGACTTGCTGAAGATACCTGAAAACTTTGTACATATTTTTTCTAACCTTGGAAAATCTAGGTATTTGAAAATCCAAAGTATGGTCTTAAATGTTTATTGTCAGATGTTTTATTACAACATAGATTATCATAAGAGTAAGAGTGGAGTTTAGCTGCTCATAAACACAGATAGTAACTAGAAGGTAATATTTTGAGGGAGGCCATTCAAGATGGCTTTTTGTTTTGACCTGGATGCCCTCGTTTTTTTTTTGATGGTTTTGTTGGCCAGGTGTTTTTTATCTCGTTTTCTGTTGACCTGTGTGACGCGTTGTGCAAGTATTTTGGCCAGTTTTGGTTCCCCGTCGGTGCCTTGCATGGGAACTAACCTTGGTGGACTTTGGCTCTCTATTAGTAGACTTTGTGTGTTGTGTTACATGTGCTAACTCGTGTGTTATGTATGGTAGATACACTTAGCTTGTG
The DNA here is from genome assembly GCA_010110895.2 of Picea sitchensis. Lineage (NCBI taxonomy): Eukaryota > Viridiplantae > Streptophyta > Pinopsida > Pinales > Pinaceae > Picea > Picea sitchensis. The sequence goes on from SNQJ01S0079873.1 coordinate 65,764, forward strand.
AAGTGGAGATTGGCCTTAGAGCCAACAAATATTTTCTTCTCCTCTTGGCATCTTTCCTACAAGGGTTTTAATGGAACAAGAAAGTTGGAAGAATATGGGGGAGGACAGGGGCGGACAGCCTCCAGAAGGCCTTTTTCTGTGCAGCAATAAGTGTGGGTTCTCTGGTAGTTGTGCCACCATGAATATGTGTTCGAAATGCTACAGAGACCATTTTTTTTTAATCAAATTTGGTATTTGAAATTAATCAAAATAGATTAACAATGTTGTATTTTTTT
>SNQJ01S0079877.1:22293-35095 GCA_010110895.2 Picea sitchensis
GTCTCCCTTGGACTTGCCCTCCTAAATAGAAAGAGCCCCCCATCGAGGTGACAGTGGGTGGGGAAGCTCCTGTTACGCCGGTTTCAAGCCTTGACTCAAGCCCTTTGGACCTTTCCTACAAACCGTGCGATAACATACCCTATTAGGTGTGCCAACCAAAATAGTGAAAGAAAAGACTTAGGTAGAGGGATATGTCCCAGGGGAAGCAATGAAAGAAAAGAACCCTTCAAGAGTAAGTGTGCTTGTGGTATGTGTTGGGCTTACTTCATGGCTTATGGTGTCATTGAGTTCATTTCTATGAGTGCCTTTGTGGAGGGTGCACTTGCTCTTGAGTTACCTGTAATCACACAATCTGTACTTGCCCAAAGGCCAAGGCAAGTGAGGCAAGATTGGCGTAACAAGGGAGTGACCTATCACTGTCACCTTAATAGGAAACCCCTTTCTGTTTAGGAGTATGTTGAAATTACCCTGAGGGAGACATCCCTAGTGACCTAAAAGGCTGATGAAACTAAAGCAAGGATGCAGAGATACCCCCCTCTCACTGGTCACTCAAGTCAGAAGGTTTTTATGTCTTAGGAGATGAAGCAAATGTAATGGATGGAGTGTACCTGCCCAGAACAAGACAACAAGCAAAAATATGGCAGTTCCAAGTACAAAATGATATTAACGCTTCAATAAAACAATAAACCCTTGAAATGTATGCTAGCTGATATAAAATTGCAGCTAAATGACAGTTTACAACAGCAAGAAATATTTTGTAACAGCTGCAAGAAATATTTCTCTAAATTGCCTGAAAAGACAGTGAAATGATAGCATTTATTAGGCAGATTGATAATCAAATGTCTCAAGCAAATTTAGGAGTATTTAACTAGCATTTAATATGGATTTTGCAGAAAAATTTGCTGCATCAAGATGGCTGTAGCAAATGTTTATAACAACAGCAAGAATTAGTGCTCAGAATTGCAAGAAAATATCATGGAAACTTAGCATTTATCAAGTAGTTTGTGTAATAATTATCACACGCAAATTCTTAGTATGTTATGTCAATGTTAGTTGAGTGTATGCAGCAAATTACAAGGTTAGTATGGCTGTAGCAAATGTTTTGTAACAACAACAATGCAATTAGTTAGTTTAGCTAAGCTAGGGTTAGTATTAGTTAGTGGAAGCTTCAAAGAAGAGAGTATGACAGTTGTTTGGTTGCAATCCTTCACAAGAGCAAGTAGACAAGTGCCTTTTGGGTTATGGAGTCTTTGATAGCAGCAAATAACTTGGAGAGTTTAATGATTATACTTGTCTAAAGATAAATGAGGTGAAACCTTGAAGAATAACAACTTAAGTCTTCAAGGATCCAAGGCCGCAAGGATAAATTCAGCTAGAGAGTAGGCTCTTCTAGGCTCTAGCGAATTTCTCCTTCCTTAGACTATTGAAATATATTTTATGCAACAAGCCTCTAGAAAAGGACTTCTAAAGTGCTAGCACTTTAGGGCTCTAGAAGCCTTAATCTAGACAAAAGCTTCTTAACAATAAGTGGCAAGATCAAGAAAGATGAAATACCTTATGTTCCTTCTCCTAGGGTTTCTTAGCAAGCAATTTCATAATCTTTAATATGAATAAGTAAAATTGACCACAAACATTTAATGCATAAACAAATTGCAGCATTTACTTACTTCACCAAGAATAATCAAGCATGAAAAACCCTAGTTTGCAGAGATTACCACCAAAATAGCCAAGAAGCATCATTTGCAAGCTCCCCCAAGCCTAGTGCATTAGTACAAGAGACCATGAACTCCAAAAATAGCACCAATTTCAGTCCAATTACCCAAGAGGGTGCAAATTTCAGATCTCCCCTCTTGTGTGAGGAGTTGTCCTGTGAAAATGAATGTACTTTATGTTTATTTATACAAATTCTCTGGCCTTTAATTAATTTTAGGTCAAATAAAGGCCAACTTGGCCAATTTACAAATAAATTCAATTTTGACATAAATAAAATTAATTAGCATCTAAAGACACCTCCAAGGGTGTCGTCATGCCCTTCTAGGGTGACGTTGAGGCCCTAAGGTGGAACGTTGGGCCTAGAATGTAGAGTGCTTGGCCTCCAAAGGCCTCAGATGATGCCCACACGTGCCACCAAGCTCCAAACTGCCTCCAAAATGAAAACCCTAGCTCTGGATGACGTCTAGGGTCATGATGGTGACGTCTTGCGTCTTCTAGGGCCAACGTCCAAAAGGAAAAGCAAGATCCCCCTGGGTCTAGGTCTGCCAGGGTGCATCCAAAGGCAACGTCCTTCTTTCTTCCTGGCGCAAATCTCTGATGTCTTCTTGCCCCTGGATGGGGTTACAACATCCATCTGTGGGCTTTAAGCCCCCATAAAGGTTTGAGCTAGTCATTCCCTCACGTGTACCTGTCCATCGGGCAAGGTCCTGCTGCAACAACAAGTACGCCCTCCAGGGTTCATAAGTCATAGGGATCATAGCATGTAAATCACATCCAATAATTAAATTACCCAAACATGTGCATCAAACGCCCCTTAACCCAGACAAATGCTCAAAGACGTTATGCAATTTAACAAGTTAGGTTTGGAGAAGGTCTCAGGGTGTCCTATTGGGCTAACCTTCCTCAAGTTTGGGGTGTTTCCCAGGTGGGAGCCAATCCAGGTCATGCAAGTGTATGAGGTGGCATGGGGTAAGTGTTTGGGCATGGGGTGCAGTAATAACAGGGAAATGTAAGTCTTAACTGTGGGTGCCTTTGTAGAGGGCGAGCTGCACCTTGTCATAAATGCTATTGTTTCCTAGCCCATTCATTGCCTTTTACTCTTAGCTTTTTTGCTTTTAATCTTTTGCTTTTGTGCTTCAAGGGAATAGTTGAGGGCCATTGTCCTGGCTTGATGACCACATGTGACAGTGTTATCCACAAACATTTCACGGAGATGATAAGGCTGGCTTATGATGAGACCCCCTTTCTCTTGGCTATTCCACCAAGAGTCACTACCCTCGTTTGGTTACCAGATAGGTGGTAGTGTCATACCACTACATGCCCATGGTCATAATAGATTTCTTCTTGATTTGTAGTGTTTGGGGGATCTCCTTGACTTGTTTTGACTTGCTAAATATCACTTATTGTCCTAGATACTTCATACATGCAAATATGGAAACTACTTCATTGAAACACCTTTGTTCTGGCCTTGACAACCTTAACCTAGTGGCGATGTGTTTAAATAGCCAAAAAAGGAGGCCGTAAACTCGATCCTTTCTTGCTATATGATTCCTTGATGATGCTAGGGAAGCCTCCCTTGTGTTGGATTTTATCCTTCACTAAAACAAGGGAAGTCTTGGATTCTGGAGGCACGTTCCTTGTTGCTTTGGTGGGACTCCTATTGAATAATTATATTGCTGGATGAATTATTTTGGGGAAAAATAAATAATCAAAACCACTTCCTTTGAACATGTTCACGACCATCTGTACTATGATTCTATTCTTCGCTTCAACAAATCTATTTTTCTAAGGAGTATAGGCTGTAGTAAGTTGTTTCATGATTCCATTCTTCTTGCTATTATCCTGGAATTCATTGGCTCACTATTCGCCCCTCTATCTAATCTCGACACCTTCAACCTCCTTCCACTTTGCCCTTCAATTAAGATTTTGTAAGATGAGCACTCCTCAAAAGCATTAGACTTGTTTTTAAGAAAGTACACATATTATCCTTGTCAAATCATTAATGAAAGTAAGAATGTATCTTGATCCTCCCAAAGATACTTCTTGCGTTGGTTCAGATATATCACTATGAATCAACTCAAGTCAATTATTTTCCTGATTGTTTCTTTTGGTTGGGGAAACAAGTGGTATGTAGAGTGCGACCTCATGTTACCCCTCAACCCCTCCCCGAGGTAGTCCACTGACCTCCTTTTGAGACCTATGAGGAATTGTAGTTCTAGGTTATGGAGAGTGCACCACCTTAGCAATATACAAACTAGTTCTAGATGGTTTTGGGGTCACCCTCCCCTCGTCCAACTCTCCAGCCCTTAGGGCCACTCAAGCAGCTAGGCTTCTATTAGGAGATTCATCCCCATCGCCTTGGATGTTATAAGAGCTGGACTCCCTTGCTCTTGTGCTCCCCCTAGGATCATACAACCAGATCCTCTCAGTCTTGACCACTCCTTGGAGGATATCATCCACTAGTGCATTGGCCCCTTCATAGTTATTGATGACTCCGATGAGGACCCTGTTTCATATTCCCGTCACATGCCCTTGCCAACTCCAACTCCAACAGGGCTTAACATCCTCTCTTTTGTTTTAACACCGAGACTTTCTTGTATCTTTACCTTCTTTTGGATAGATATTTAGCTTTTCGCTAGACACTTAGTTCTTTGTCCTTTCCACTTTTAGTATTGATCTCATAGTTGCTTTTGCACTCCCACATTGTATTTACACTAGATGTACTCTTTTAGTCCCATTGACTTACTTATGTGGTCATTTGTTGGACATTAATAAAATTATCTTATTTTATCTCCAAGCTCCCCATTTCTCAAAACTGTTCTATTTTGCTTCCCAACAAGACAAGCCTCACACATGAATATTTGGAGGCCTGTCCACCATTTTCAACTTAACCTTGAGACAAAGATAATGATGATTTAAGTGCTCAAATCTCTTATGCCATAACTTCCCTTCATTAACAGCTTCCACTCAAGTTGTGTTGTTTCCTCAAAGAAGTTCCAAGCTTATACATCCCAATTCCTTCATTTACCTAAGCAACCACTTTGTAGTCGTTCTTCATGTCGTTCATGTTCTTCACCGAACATGTGTTGGCCTTGAACTCAACTATCTAGTTCTGGTTCCCCTTACTAATTTGACTGATCTAGTGAAGATTCTTTTTCAATCCTGGAACATACAGAACATGATCAACAACTTTGCATTACTGTTGAAATTTTCAATTCATGTATGCAGATCTGATTCCAAGAACCTAAAACTAGATCTGAAATAGAAAACCTATGGAAAAACCAATCAAATTTGTTTTTTTTCAAAAAAGGAAACTGTAGAATAATAGATCAGGGAAAGGGACACAAAATATCTGAATTTGAGACTGATCTGCCAAGGATTGAGCGGTAGATCTGAGTTTTTCCTTGCTGAATTTGCAAAACCAGCACTGCAAATGCTAGCCGGCAATGGAAAATATTTTTTTTAGCTCTAGAAAACTCACCACTGATGTCTCCACAGTAAAATTTTTAATTGTTTCCATAAAATGTGAATATCCTGGCAAAGAACTTGTAAGTCTTTTTTTTGAGAAATTGAATCTATCACATACAACAGTAATATTCAAGTTGTTACTGTTTGGTATGGTTAGCTATATTTAGGTTTGCTATTTTGTTTCAAAATCTCATTGTTTCACTTGATTGTTGGTTAGGGTAACTATAAGAGAGTTCTTTCTAAATGTTGATGATTATTTTCAGGGAGACATTACAGTTGTTCAGGCGAAACCGTTGCCTCCATTTGAGAAGTGGCTATTTGGTGAGCACAATTATCTTCAATTTCTAATGGATCAGGTATATTGAGCTTTATGTAACTATTTCGTGGTGGTTTTCTATTCTGTTTTTAGCTTGTCCCTACCTTATTTATTCAATCTTTCGGTTGTTTTGATGGATATCTTTCTACAATCATTCTCAATTATTTGCTTTCATTTTGCATTTGGCTTTAATGCTATCTGATGTTATGTTAGTATGGTACATAAGGGAAATTCAGGTATGTTTCTTTTTAAAATAGCTCGTTATACCAAGGATTTGATAGATAGCAAATCCATTATGCGATATATGAGTCAATGCTCATGCATGAAATTGTTTAGCATAACAATATCTTGGAGTAACTAGGTCAAACAAAAAGAGTTGTTTCTTGAAGAAAATGCATCTTATATTACATTATATTTTCAACAACCTTATGCCAAAGGTTACATATTGGGGTTGAAAAACAAATAATGAGATCCCTTTCCCTAGATAGGCAATACAAGCCAACATGTTAGCCTTTACCTTGACCTCTTGAGAGTTAACACCTTCCTAAAAGCACTTAGCCTGGTAGTGATCTAGGAAATAGTTGAAATTTATGTGCAAGAAACAGAAACAAACAGGCTTTGTGGTCACTTTATTCTAGATATTGTGATATCAGCTTAGAGGCTATGGAGTGGGCTAGGGAGACTAACTAACAGACTCTCTTTTTGAAGATTGACTTTGACAAAGCCTTGATTAGATTGACTGGATGTTCATTACGATTGATCACCAGACGATTGATCATATCTTCACACTCCAAGCCATTATTGAGGAGGCTCTTCATCGCTCTTCGAAGGTTTACACTTGCTTTGTGGACTTTCGGAAAGCATTCGACACAGTTTCGAGAGAGGCATTATTCCAGAGGCTCCGTGACATTGGCACATCTGAGACCCTCCTAGTGGCCATTATAAGGTTGTATGAGTCAGTTTCAGGATGTCTTAGGATGGCACACGGCCTTTCCGACTTTATTCAGAGTACCATTGGGGTAAAACAGGGGTGCCCTCTCTCGTCGACACTCTTTGGGATTTATATTGATGAGCTGGAGTCCTTCCTCCATGAGCATATCCAGGAGGGTGATGGATGCCTTCCACATTAGGTGTTGATCTCCCTGCTATTATTTGCCGATGATTTGGTCTTGTTGGCTTGCACTCCTGAGGGCCTGCAGAGATAGATTGATGAACTTCCAACTTTTGTGACCTTCGACAACTGACGGTCAACTTGGGTAAAACCAAGGTTTTGACCTTCAACGCTTCGAAGAATTCTTTTACGGACTTACATTTCTACTACCAGGGGGCAAATATTGAGATCACCACAACCTACACTTATTTGGGAATACAGTTCACGGGGCCCCGTTTCAGTATGCGACAAGCCCTTCAGCCTAGGCTCAGTAAAGGGTACGGTTCCCTGGCCCTCATTGAGAGACAATGCTTCCTAGGTCAGTTTCAAGGCATCTTGTCGAAACTCTACCTCATGGAGGCGATTATCAGACCCACAACTCTGTATGGCTCCGAGATCTGGGGACCGAGCTTATTATAGAAATATTGGGCCAAGTTGGAGGGGGTCCAGACCCTACTTAGGCATATCATCCTCTGCAAGCGGACGATTCCACAACCCATTATTTAGGTAGAGTTTGGAGTCCACCCATTCTGCCTTGAGGTTATTTTCCACTTGGTCTCTTTCCTTTGCAGAGTTAGATCTTTTAGAGGCTCTACCATCGGGAGAGAGCGGTAACCCTACCTTGCTCTTTGCTCTTCGGAGGCTCTTGCTTCGGATCCCCCCCTTAGGATGTGCACGTGGTTGGTTCTCATAGGCGTCTCGACTTCTCTAGTCGATAACTATCTCCCCAAAATCCTTCCCCTGTTCAGTTTCTCCCTTGATACACCGCATCATCTCTTGCCGACTAAATAGGTATTGAATCAGGCTATTAGAGAGGACATCTACAGATTATACATTAAGGTCACTTGGACCTCGTCTTTGACAAGCCTGGGATCGAAGATGTCCTTCTATCTAGAGAATTTTTTGGAGCTACCGGATGGCATCGTTGTCCGCCCCCCTTATACACGCAGGCATTGGATGCACTCACTTAGGATCCCTTTGGGCCAGCTCCGGGTCGGATCTCATCAACTCTGGATTGAGACAAACCACCATATACCACGGTCTGATAGGATCTGCAAAATGTGCCATTTACAGGAGCCAGAGATAGAGGTATACCTCATCTTTTGGGGCCCCATATACTATGAGATCCGAGGATGCTACCATTGCCTATATAGGGACTCATGGGGCTCACTCTCTACTTTCTTCCGATACCAGGACCAGAGATGCCTAGCCCTATTCATCAGGGAAATCTTTAGCCACAGATCTCAGTTCCTGCATACACCACCCTGCCCTGGGATGGCCAAGATGATCACCTCATACTTTCATGCTGACCCATCAGATTGGAGCAACAAGCAATAGGCTGAGTCCTAGAGTGCACTGGATAGTAGATTGGTGAGGCCTCCTGTTTCTCCTCAACATCTCCCCCAGGGAGACAGATCGTTATCATCGAGATCGATTAGGAGGCGCCGAACGATACATCAGTCCATACATTTTCAGAGAGCTAGAGGGGTTAGCTCCAGACGGATCTAAAGCAGGGCACCTCTCGTCCTCTAGACCACCTCCCAGTTTGAGAGAGGATCTCATAGATCTATCTAGAGTTTCTTTTTTTCGGCCTCGGATGCTAGGAGTATAGCCTGCTCCTACAATCCCCCAAGGATCATATAGCTGGACCCCTTGATAGTCCCTGAGGACACCGACAACGAGCCAGTGCCCAGTTCGCCCCTCTTGCCATTGGCCATCCGACCTTGGAGACCTTGAGAATTGCATCGTCAGACCTCTTTCACACTCTCTCTCTCTTTCTCTCTAGATCGACTTTTGAGTTGGGCATACTCACTTTTATTTTGGATCATCGAATGCTTTGTCATGGTTATATACTTTCTGAGGCTACACTATAGGTTTCTTTCTTTATGTTATTTTCGACATTATCTAGGAGTTGCAATTGCACTTCCACATTGTACTCATACTTGTTGCAGCTTTCAGTCCCATTGACCTACTTTTGTGGTCATTTGTTGGACATTAATAAATTTATCTTATCTTATCTTATCTTATTACCGATATGTTGGCTTGCTTGGGCTTTGGTTCACCATGTATGGGGATGGTTGGTACCCTAGTTTCTTGTGCTTCTACGTTTGTTTCGGTGAATAATGCATTGTCTCCCCATATTTACCTCTTAAGATCTATCAGGCAAGGGTTCCCCTTGTCGCCCTATATTTAGGTGTTGACAGTGGATGCCCTTGGTTATTTGTTGGAGTTGACTTGTTTGTAGGGATGATTGAGGGGAGTATCTCTATCATCATGAGATGGTGAACAATCATTTTGTAGATGTTTCACTCCTATTTGTGCAAGTTGATTAGGATTTGCTAACTAGTGCTAGGGGATATTTATTGATGTTTTGTGAGACCTCTGGGTTATTGCTAGTGATCATAGCTAGACTATTGGCTAGTTGGTCTTGATGGGCTCTGGTGTTATTGCTAGATATCTTGGCATCTTGTTTGTTGTGGGTTTTTCTTTGGTTGCCATGTGAGATTGGTGTCTGGAGTGATTGTAGCGTAAGCTTCTCTTTTGGCAGTACAAGGATCTTTTGTTTATTGGGAAGTAGATTGTGGTGAGTAGGATTTTCTAGGCTTCTCATATTTATTGTGCGTCTTGTTGGCTTCCTTGTAGGGCTCAGTTTCATTGGTTGTAGAAATACCTGCACTCATACTTATGGGCCAAGGACAGTGGGGCACAAGGTGTGCCTATGGTTCCTTGGGATGTTTGTATTATGTCCAAGAATGAGGGATGTCTTGGGTTGATTGCGTGGGTGGTTAGGTGTTTGGAGGGGTGCTCTCCATCGAAGGTCCTTTTGAGGCATTGTTGCTTTCAGTGCATCATGTTGGCAGAATCAGGGGGGCCTTTAGGCTTTGTGATATCATCTATGCTTCGCATAGATTTTAGATAGTCAAATATTTCATCTTCAAAAGTATTTGGTCAACATGGAGAAAGGTCACATGTTTGGTAAGGTGGAAGATGTTAGGTAGTCGAGCGGGGTGGAATTTGGCTAGAAGGCCAATTTGGAGTTGGAAGGTGCAGTGCACTGTTATCATGCAAACCTGCATGAATTTTATAATCAAACAACCTTGTCATGGTTAGATGTTCTCCATTTGGACTGGCTATGTTCCAGCCTCAATGGGGTGTCCCTATTAATTAAATTTTGTTGTCTGAGAATGAAATTTTTGCATGTAATTCAAATGACAGTCGACAAACCAAAACCTACTCTCAAGATATTTGAAAACAACTAAGAGCGATGATAAATTTTAATAGAAGATTTCGGCGGTTGAGATCAGGCTCAGAGTCATTTATAACTTCGAAAGAAAATTGCAAACATATGACATCGATGTGTTTTAAGTGAAAATAATTTCAAAGTAAATGCATATAACTAGATCTACTAGGAAAACGATTAATTCGATACAACCATGAGATTCAGAGAGCTAGAGTGAAAGCATAACTAGATCATATTAGATATTACCCAAAAAACTGTTTGCGTTATGATGGGCAATAGGTGACAGGCTGCCATAGAAATCCTCGCTTGCCATGGAGGTGGTGGTAGAGACCCGTGGGAGAAAGAAAGAGAGGTTTTCCGTTGCTACTAATGTCTCAAGAATCGATTGTCTAACCTCGTAATTGTCTCACAAGCCTGAGTATAAAGAAGCGTCATCTACTCCAAACCAAAGCGCCTTCATTGCTGGGAAAAGAGGAAAGAAAGCATCCGAAATGAAAAAGGCTGCTCATACACAATGTTGCCACCTTTATACACACCTGGGTAACGTGGAAGAAATCTTCAATCCACTCAGTGTGTTCTTGGGGGCAAGTTAGAGTTAAGGTGCTGTCACCTAATCCTCAACTCCTTCGTCTAGGCCAGCTCCTAGCGAAGCCAAAGAAGGTAGTCCCTAAGAAAATAATCTAAGGCTTAAACTGAATCTAAGCAACTAGTATTCTAGGAGTTTATTGCATTAACCAATATATGAAGTAAATCTACTTTAAGAACATAGATCAATTAACCACCATAAGATACATAAAGAAATACTTGCAAAAAGGATACTTGAGATAACAATATGCAAGTAAATTAATAAATGCTTCAAGATAAATAACAAGTGTTTGAGAAATAAAGGTACTTGAAGCAAATGGCTTTGTGTAAATGTAAAAAATGAGACCAATGCCTTAAAAGTATTGTGGGAAGTTGTAGATTGCGTATTTTATTAGATTTATTGATAGTAGGTTAATGAGGTAAATTTTATTTGCAGGAAAATAAAGTGTTTGAACTAATCTAGATTTGGCCCTTCAGAGAACATCCCTAAATTGGAGGTTGAGCTTGCCGAATATCCAACTGGGAGTGTCCCTCTGATTTTCACACAAGCCCAAGAGAATGTGCGAGATCCGATAGGGAGAACCTAGATCTCAAAGTTCCCGCCAGATATCTTAAACAAACTTTCTTACGTTTCCACTAAAGCAATATTTCTTAAGGATTTCCCTATTAATCTATCCACACTGACCAACCCAACGTGTATGAAACTTACTCCCAGAAGATCGAGACAAGCTCGCAACTGGAAGTGTCAGGAACAACACTGGGAGCTGGGGGGAGTTGTTTATTTTAAACAAGAAAGAAAACTACTGAAAGGAAATGTTTTCTAATTACTAGTCTTCATTGACCAGCCTCTTGCGGGGAGCTGAGGAGACGGTTTATTGACAACTTTGAAATTGCATAAAAATAAAATCTAAACTAGCAATTAGTGTTCTACTTTTGCAAAAGGGAAACTAACTAGATTGTGATTTATTTTAACCTTATTGTTTATGTGAGATTGTAGTGCTTTGTGATGAATTAAAAGATTAACTTTAGCTTATGATTAGGTGTGAAAATTGATTCTAAGCTAAAATTGCAGAAATGACACAATCACCAAAAAACACTGTTCCCCCTAGGGGGGATGAAGAGTGGGAGCTTGTAGCCCCACTGAATTTATTAATGAATTTACAAATCTCTTTTTTGGGATGATTTGTGACCATTCATTAGAGGGGTCACAAGTGTTTACAAATTTTTACAAACGTTTATTGAAGAAAGGGGTGCTCCCAGATGCTCCAAATCCGCCCAAAATGGATAGAGTTTCCTCTTATCTGTTCGCCGACCTGCACAAAACAACAAACAAACAATGACAAAAGATGACCAAAAACACTTTAGAAGTGTCTTTGGTTATTAGTACGAAAACCCAAAAATTTGACTAAGTAAAACTAGTGAAAATGAACAAAAGGAACTAAGAAGAGCAAGCTAAAAAACTTGTCTCATTAGGATCTTTGATTGCTGTTTTAAAACAACAATATAAAGGCACTTAATTTGCCAAATATGAAAGTGAAAGCCTTTAGAAAAGAAGTACCTTTTAACCTTGTTATCCCCGATTTTTAGGGATAACTAGGAGATCATGTCTCGAGGCCCACAGGTCCTAGACATGGAGTACCGAGAGCAGGATTGACCTGAGTATGGCCCTGGAGGGCCCATCCTTTTCTTCTTCCATCAGCTTTGTCTTGTCAGTAGCAACAACATCCATCACCATCGACTTGGTCTTGTTATCCCCGAGTTCTAGGGATAACTAGGAGATCATGTCTCGAGGCCCACAGGTCCTAGACATGGAGTACCGAGAGCAGGATTGACCTGAGTATGGCCCTGGAGGGCCCATCTTTCTTCTTCTTCATTAGACCTATCCTGTCAGCAGCAACAACATCCATCACCATCGGCTTGGACTTGCATCGGAGAAGACTCTTGCTCTATGAGGTAATTGGTCCAGGTATCATGGTATGTGTCATGTTTGATCATTATAACTTTCAGATGTATGCATCATGTTCCTTACATTTCTGACAATTGCTTGGATCTTACACTAACCCACTTGATCATGGTTGAGGGGATTAGCGGGGTGCCCTAGCAAGCTTGTATCCATAGGTTTTGGTTACCCACCAGGCGGGATTTGAAGAGCCATCGTCCGCTCCCACCATATTATCATTTTACACCTTATCTCCCATTCATCTATCCCATTCCCCTAGTCCGGGCATTAGGATGACCTATTTGAGGGGTTACACTTTATCCTGTGGGAAGAAGGGGCTAAAGGCCCAGGAGGTAAAAGCAGCTGGTAAAAGATAAAAGCCATAGGAAA
>SNQJ01S0079879.1:1177-22335 GCA_010110895.2 Picea sitchensis
TTTTGTAATTCTTTTCTTTAATTATCTTCAGGGCCTACATGTACTTCCTTCTTCAATTCACTTTGTCATCTTCAAAAATTCATTTCTCCTCAACCATGAGGATCCACATGATGTGTCACATAACACCAGAAACAACATGATGTATACTATCCATCGATGGGTGTTATATCTGCATGCGCATTTTCCTTCATGTCCAAATACCTTCATCAATCTTGTGGTCCAAAACCCATGACTAGGGTTGACATCAATGACAACAACCAATCTTCCAAGAATAACAAGAGTTTCTACGGGGGTCTCAAGGAAGGTATATTGGATCACTGTATACTTCTATTAAGATATTTCTCTATAATAACGACGTAATGACAATGGATTCAAATAGCTAAAACTTCCCTGCGTGCATGGGGGAAGGGGGGAAGCATTGATAGAAAAAGGATAAATGGAAGGAGAAAAGGATAAAGGAAATAAGGAGGAAGCCTTGGACCCAATTATGATGGACGATGACTAGATCAAGCGGATCATGGTGAAAACTAGAAAGAAGCGCAGTGGAGTACCCTACCAATACAAGGTGAACAAAAAGAAGAGTGCCATAGTCACGAGGGAAGGCTTGGCAAGTGATGAAGAGGAGGTAGAGGATCTCCAGGCTATGGATCATATTGATTAAATATTTGATGCAACACATGAGAGGAAGATGAGAGGTCTAGGAGTGGGAATAGTAGGCAACAATCCTATCCATATTAATATCAGTGTGGAACCCATAAACCCAAGTGTGACTAACACACCAAAAAGAACACCACCATTTAGACAACCGAATTTTGGGAGAAGGAGGACAACATGAAGTACATATAAAGAAGGAACAACAACTGGGGGAGCCAGTTCAGAGAGAATTAGTCAAGTATCTACACCACGTGGAGGTAACAGTTTAGCATTCAATATGGCAGGACATGATCCCACCATTCGCTTACCAAAATTTTGAAGAGAGGCAACAAAAGACCCCGAGAAACACTTGTTCATTTGTGCAAAGATCTGGGAAGAAAAACAGATCACTGATGAAGATACTAAACTTCCATAGCTATCCATCACGCTAAGAGACCACGCACTATACTGGTACATCAGTCTAGACGTAAACAATGCACATGAGACAACAAGGACACTGAAAGAAATTAATAAATTATTGATTAATGAGTTCAAGAAGCCGAACTTAGAGGATCAAAACATGAATGAGATGATAGAAATATGACAGAAACCAGGAGAATTTGTTTGGGAAATTGACCAGCGATTTAAACGTTTGAAAGGGAAATTACGGTATGCTATGACTCACATGCAACATAGGAATCTGTTTGTGAATTCTTTGTTACCACTTCTGAAATACCCACTCAGACAAGAGAAATTCCAATCTCAAGTAGAGGCTCTACAGGAAGCCTTGAAAATGGAGGAGAATCAACACCACAAGACAGATCTAGCTATAGAGGAGTTGAAGGAGGATCTGAAGAATCTTACCTTTCAACTCAATCAGAATAAAGGAAAGGACAAGCACAAAGTTGTTTGGTGTACCACATATAGAACGAAAGGGAACCATAAGAACGAATGTCCAACATTTTCACAGTATATGGAAATAGGGATGCCAAATCCATTACCGATAGGTGGACCCTGGTGTGAAATTTGGAAGACACACATGCATGATCCATATCATTGTTCTATGATGCAGAAATACCAGACAGTCCCAAAGCGCTCATATTGCAACTTTTGCAAGTCAGTAGGGCACTATGACAAAGACTGCAAAACCATTGTTTTGATGCAGGAAAGGATGTCAGATACATATAGGGTGCAAGACGAAATGATGACTGGGAAAGATGCACCTCAATTTAATCAGGTACCACCATAGTATAATACTATGACATAGTAGTATAACAATGCACAACCGTTGTCTAACATTGTGCAACCCATGTATAAACCTACGCAGTATAATCAGGTACAACAATACAATACAACGTGCAGATATCATGCTGGGTACAAAGGAGGGGGAAGGGGCATAGGAGGGTTTGGACATGGAAGAGGTCCAATAGTGTGCCATAACTGCCAACAGGAAGGGAACTATGCAAGATAATTCCCTCTAACATTTGTGACATGCATGTATTGTCGCGCAACAGATCACGATATAGAGGATTGCACCACACTATTGGAGAAGATACATGAGAAACAAAATCAGAAAAATCAGGACGTATAGTGGATCTCTACAGAATCCAGATAATATGGCAGGAAAATCAACATAGTGACACATGGAAGTGCTAAAACAGGAGATGATGCGGCTAAACAGGAACCAGTACAACACTAGTGGATTAAGAAAAATACCGAGCCACCGAAGCGATTTGATGCAAAAAATAAGAAGGAGACCTTTAAGGAGGCCAGACAAGAATTTCTCAAGAAGAATTTTTTATCTACATCTACTGCATAGCATACCCAAGACGCCCCAACATATGAAATGTTGTCAGCATTGGACCATACTAGTGAAGTCCACCCGGGAAACCAAGTAAGTTGTATTAAAAATTTCCTGCAATCCTGTATTCAAGTATTTAACGATCCATCATCTATTATAGTATTATAGAATCTGCTAGATAGATGTACCACAAACTATGAGAGATATTTATAACAATATAGGATAGTCAATCACCTCCATTCCAGAAGGAGAACCAACAAAGAATTTAGATTGAATGCCAACATTAAAAATTTCAACATGGGCGATGTGATATTAGATTTCGGATATGAAGTGAATGTATTGCCCAAAACGACATGGCAATGCATGGGAGAACCTACCTTAGGCTACTCACCAGTCCAAATAAAGTTAGCAAACCAACATATATTTCTACCAATAGGGAGGATGAAAGGAGTGACAGTAAATATGAACAGAGTGCGCACTAAGGAAGACTTTGAAGTGATTGAAATCATAGATGGCACAACACCATATCCAACATTACTGGGATTGGATTGGGTGCTTGACAATCAGGAGATAATCAACCTGAATACCAGGAATATGACATTTGAGTCAGGCGAGTATAGGGTTATCACACCTCTCGATCCATCAGAAGCCGAAAGATTTGTGGAACCAACATGTTTAGACCTGAAAGAAATTAACCAGTTGTACCAGACCACCGCGCGTACCGAAGATTACATCGATCCAATTGACGATGGTGTAATTAGATGGAGAAGTATCACATCATGTGCTTCCGACTCAGACAGGGGTTTGGAGAATTGGCAGCAATGCCTACATGAGGTCTCAACTAGAGGATGCGCTCGAATAGACCATGCAGTAAGATGGGTTGGGACAAAAGTCAGAGAACCTCCAAGTTTCCATGGAATCAATGACTTGGAAGAATTACTAATGAGATATGAAGACAAAGTATAAAACAGTCAGATATTGTTATCTCTCAACATCGCACTTAAGGATACACCTTCAAGATGGTGGGGCGTACACAAAGAACCAATCAAGGACTGGTACCAATGTATGAGATTACTGTGCCTCAAGTTTGGCATAGAACAAAGAAGCAACCAACAACAAAAATATGATGGATAGAGGGCACCAACAAAACATTTGGAGAAGTGAAAAGAACTATGGAAAATGAAACCCCCAGAAGAATGGCCTCATCATTTGTACACACATTAGAGGGTATCCCAGCAAAATAGTATACAAACCAGGAACTACATAGAGGAACTACGAGATGGACAATACTACAACAAAACTTTACAGTCACTTTCCCATTTGAGCATGAGAACCCTAACATAGATGCAACATTTAAACAAATAAGAGGGGTGATAGTCATTAAGGAACCTGAAGTTGAACTCATGACAAAAGATAAAAAACAAAATAGATATACAGTGAAATAACTGCTGTCATGCTACCATGTGTAGGAAGAAGCACCAAATGAAGACGATCTGCACAATATTCAGATTGAGGAAATTGAAGGAGAAAGAGAAGTGGAAGTTCGAACTCTAGAATCAAAAGTAATTGTTGTGCCAATCAAGGTAAATAAAGTCAGCATTGGGACAATTGAGAATCCCAAAATGGCTATCATTGGAGACTACTGGGACGAGCAAACAATGGACAGGATAAAAAAATTACTGCGCAAGTACAGTGACCTGTTCCCAATGACCTTTACAAAAATAAAGGGTATTGCAGGAGAACTTGGAGAGATGAAGATCCCGTTGAAACTGGGGGCAGGACCTATCAGATAGAGGCCTTACAGATTGAACCCCAGTAACAATCAGAAGGTAAGAGCAGAAAGCGACAGAATGTTGGAAGCAGGAATCATAGAACCAATAGAAGAATCAAAATGGATAAGCCCCATGGTATTTCAGGAAAAAAATCAAGGAGGCATAAGAATCTGTGTAGATCTGAGAAAGATCAATGATGCTTTCCTACATGACCCCTTCCATACACCCTTTACAGACGAAGTCCTAGAAAATGTCGGAGGCCAGGAATCATACACATTCACTAATGGATTCTCAGGACACCGAATCAAGATAGCACTAGAAGATAGACACAAGACTACCTTTGCAACAAAATGGGCATCCTACCAATACACAGTCATGCCTTTTGGACTAAAAAATGCACCAACAATTTTCTCGAGTGTAGTCATTGCTACTTTCAAATAATTCATCCATGAATTTCTAGAAGTATATTTGGATGATTGGAAAATGTATATCCTATTGAAGGATCATGTAGAGGTGTTGAGGTTGATCTTGGAAAGATGCAGTCAATGCCAAATATCCTTGAACATTAAGAAATGTATATTTGGAACACCCTTCAGAATTCTATTGGGTCACATAGTATGCAGACAAGGTCTGATCGTGGATCCTGCAAAGATTGCAGTAATTGTGAACTTACCACCACCAAAATTAGTGCGCAAACTGAGGGCCACAATAGAACATACATGATATTACAATTTTTTTATCAAAGGGTATGTGTAGATCACTGCGTCGATGGAGAAATTTCTTAACAAGGATACTAAATTCCAGTGGAATGAGAGTTGTCAGCAAGGATTGGAAACCCTGAAGGAGAATATGGTCACAACACCAATATTAGTCTTTCCAAATTGGGATAAGACATTCCATGTGCATGTAGATGAATTAGCCATAGACCTGGGAGCTATTTTGGCGCAACCAGGAGTAGGGGATTTCGATCACCACATAACGTTTGCAAGAAGAAAACTGTCATAATTCGAGAAGAAATACAACACTACATAATGAGAAGATATGGCAATAGTATATGCACTTCAAAAGTTCAAGCATTACCTACTTGGAAAACTCTTTAAGATGTTCACAGATCATTCAACCCTTAAGTACCTAGTTAACAAGACAATGTTGGGGGGGAGAATCTGTCGATGGTTACTACCATTTCAAGAATTCAAATTTGAAGTCATAGTGAAGCTAGGGAAGCTGAACGCAGGATGTGATCACTTGTCAATGGTCACCAATGGCGAGGAGCCTATAAAATTAGATGATACCTTCCCTGATGCACAGTTATTTTCAATCCAAATCGTGGATGATTATATTTCTGACATTATTGAGTATTTAAGCACAAGGATTGCACCACAGGAATTTAACATCACTCAGAGGAAGAATCTGGTTGTATGAGAAACTGACTACTAGTTGATCGCTGGGAACTTATACAAAATGGGGGTAGACAACATCTTGGGAAGATGTGCGCTAGAATACGAAAGGCCGGGGATACTGGAAGAAGCCCATGAAGGAATAACGGGAGGATACTATGCAGGAAAAGATACCATGGAGAAGGTAAGATGCATGGGATTATGGTGGATAACTATTCATCAAGATGCAAAGGAATATTGTCAAAAATGTGATGTTTGTCAGAGGGTCAACAAACCAAACAGATGGGATGAGATTCCTTTACATCCACAAGTGATGCTACAAGCATTTGACAAATGGGATATCAATTGTTTTGGGCCAATTCACCCACCCACAAGAATATCAAGTGCGCGATACATTATCACTGCGATGAAATACCTCTCAATATGGGTAGAGGCAACACCAGTTAAAGAATGTAGCACAGAGACAACAACACACTTCCTGTTTGGGCATGTGCTCACCAGATTTTGATCTCGAAGGATCCTGATGAGTAACCAAGGAACTCACTTTATCAACAACACTATCATAGCTTTGACTGAAAAATTAAAGGTCTACCATCATAAAAGTATGCCATATCATCCTCAGCAAATGGAACAGTGCAAGCCTTCAACAAGATTCTAGAGAATTCCCTAACCAAGATTTGCAATGCCAACAAGGACGACTGGGATTCAAAGATACTAGCAGTATTATGGACATATATAAATAACTATAAGAATATGATAGGGAATACACCATTTAGATTGGTGTATGGATAAGAAGAAATGAATCCATTATAATTCTTGGTACCAAGTCTATGGGTCGGAACAATTAAAAACATGACAGAACAAGGTGCACTACAAGAAAGGTTAAGTTAGCTGATAAGCATGGAAGAAGATAAAATTCTAGCAAGCTTCCACCAAGAAGTACATAAGGCAAGGGAAAAATAATGGCATGAACGACATATCACGAGAAAAAGTTTCGAGGAAGGCGACCTAGTCCTACTGTATGAAAACAAGTTTTTTCAACATCTAGGAAAGTTCATAATGCATTGGTTGGGACCATATGAGGTCAAGACTATCACAGACAGAGGAGATGTACAAATAAAGGATTTGGAAGGAAGATAATTGAAGGGCATGATCAATTAGGGTCGACTGAAGCTGTACAAGGACAGTCGACCACAAGCAACTTGACAGTTACTGTGCAGTAAAAAAAAAAAAAACACCGCGTGGAAATCCACGCGCACAAGAGAGAAAATCAGTNGGAGTCAGTGCAGAAAAATAATAATATTGTGCTAGAAGAGAAGGGTATAGAAGCCAAGGACCCCGCGCACCCAAAAATTATAGTGCGCCGAAAAAAGGACCAAGAAACAAACAACGCGACAATTTCGAAAATGACGGCTGTGGAAATCAGGCACCAATTGGCCATAGCGATTGAAACTGTGACATCTCGTACACAAAGGTAAAGACCATAGTGCGACAGAAAGGGAAAAAGTTCAAAAATAAGATGTAAAGGACAATAGTTAACATGTACAATGCCACCAAAAGTGAAAACGCGACAACTGGCAGTGCAGAACAATTGTCACTCCGTTGTCCCACTATAAAGTCAGAAAAAGGGGGGAAAGCCAAGCCATTGTGTCAATTTCAAAAGAGAAGAACACATATCCAGGTTGAAGAGAGATAGAGTGAGAACTCAACCCAGCATTTATCGAATTCATAGATTTATAGCCTAGACCCCGTCACAATGTCACCACCCCGAGTTGGAGAGTCAGGCAGGGCCGACAGGAACATACACAGTACTTCTCATGCGACAGATGGAAGGGAGAAAGAGGAACCTGTAGTGGTGGATGTGGATGAAATCCACACACCAGAGTATGAAACAAACCTGGTAACAGTAGAGGAGGAGAAAAACCATGCGCAGGAGGCCAAGATGATGGAGGAGGAACCCAAAAGAACGGAGTCTGATACTTCACGGGGGAAATGGAAATGACAGAGTGAGCAGGCCACGGTCTGAGTGCCATAAAGCCACAAATTGGAGTTAGCACAGGCCACAGTACATGAGGGTGTACCAGAGGTGGGGTCCTCATCCCCACAAGAGAAACGAAAGGGCCAAGTTGAGAGCACAACACACGGAGGGTCACAGCTGCAGGCAGAAGGGACCTTGGCTCTACCAAACATTCCAAGCAGAGTGCGAGTCAATGATGACATGGTCGGTGGAGTGACTTCCATCAAATACTCCGACCATGATGTGGTTGATGTTACTAAATTTCTAGACTTGGCGTCACAGGTCTACCTAGAAAGCAGGGGAGTAGGCTCATCAAGAATGCCACTAATAGAGCCAGCGCAGTGGATCCTGGGGCTTTACAACATAGGAATCATGAACTTTCTGGATGACCCACACTTTGGGAGGGGAAATACTATCAACACCTGGGTCAAGCGACTTCTTGCACGAGTACATGGAAGAATATTATGGATGGATAGGCTGGTGCCTATCACTATGGACCTGATCCCAGGAATCACAGGGATACCCACAGATTGGGAAAATACAGAGTAGTATTTGGAGGACAAAAGAAGAGTCGAGGCCATCTCAGATGAGATCAAGGCTAAGTATGGCACATAGAGAGGCAACAGGGGAATCATGATCAATGATATCAATGATCCTGCGACAAGGGTTTCTTCCAGACTCCTTGGGTGAAAACTAATGCATAAGTGCCACAAAGAGGAAGTAATGGCTGGTGTTGTTGGCACAGGATCAGACCCAATGTTCAGCTCCAAGAGTGCACCAACAATCCCTAACTACTGGCCCTTTCAGAAGCACCTACGAAGCAGATGCAGTCTCACCCAAAGCAGTTATGAAGGGGTTGTAGGATAGAGATGTCTACAACCAAGGGGAATATCAAGTGGATCTAATACAATAATAGTGCAGATGTTGGCCGTTGGTTATGGAAGGAAGCAAACAACGAGGAAGAAAAGGTAAAAAGCGAGCTTTACAGTAGACACATTGACTATCACTGGGTCGAAGTGAGCAAAAGAACAAAAAAGATGGAGCGAAGTGTGGAAAAGCAAGCCATTGGATGAGGAGATTGAGAATGATAGATCAGCAAGGAAGATGGACCGAGGATGACTCAGGAAGTGGAAAAATCTAGCATTAGATGCCTTGGAGCACTGCAAGATGAAGAAGGAAAGATAGGCTGGTGAAGCCCAGAAAGAACGGGTCAAGTTGACGTAGGGTTTTAGACACCTAGGGTTTTGGTAATTAGGGTTTTGACACCTAGGTTTTGACCTAAGGCTGTCAGTGAGGGATTGTAATCTATAAATAGAGGTCGAGAGGACCTAGGTCGGGAGGGTACTGTGGTTGAGTCCTATTATTGATTATTGTTCATTGGGAGAATGTTGTACTGTGAGTAAGAGAAGTGCTGAGAGTGAGAGCCTTCTGGTATTGTAATATCTTTAGTTGGGTGCGAAGATCAAGTCCTGCAGCTCGGTGCCCAGGAAGGGGAAAAGGAGAGAGAGAAGAGAAAGGATATGCTGCCCAAGAGCACAGATCGGAACTGTAAGCTTTATCTTAATATATCATAAGCACAGTACTGTGGACAGATCCCTAGAGAGAGGGTGAACCACATACATCTGTTGGTGTGTGTGTGATTGATGCTTTGAGCTCTATTGTTGTTATATTTTTATCTGCATTATTGTATTAGATCAGATCTATAGCTGTGAAGGATATATCTAGCTAGTTGAATGGTAGATGCATGTTATGTTGTTGTTGTAATAAGAACCACTTAATATTCCTGTAGTTGTAGACATCTCTGTCCTACAACCCCCTCATAATTTATTCAAGTGAGACTGCATATGCTTCGCAGGTGCTGCCGAAAGGGATAGTAGCTAGGGCTTCTTGGTGCGCTCTTGGATATGAACCCTGGGTTTGCCCCTATTCCAAAAAATGGTTCCATTGCTGGGAAAAGAATCTTTTTAATGGAATGTCAAGGTGGTTCCCATCGAAGACAAAGATTCAAAAGTGCATAGAGGATCAAGAGAAGTACTTCTTTGAAGCCCATAACAAGAACCCTAAAATAAGCACTGAAGATTGGCTACAATGATACATCTTCACCGACATTTGGAAAATATCCCTGCGGACATGTAGATTGCCTCAAAGAGCTTGACCCTAACTCTAAGAAAGAAAATGCTTAACGTGGACACTGAATTCCTTTCAAATCTATACAAACTAATACATGATGAGGAAGGAGAATAGAGGTACCTCTTTATCGAAGTTTGTCCCTGCACGCTCTGAGTTGAGCTCCAATCCTTTGCTCCTCGCTGAGTCCTGTAGACAAACAAGATATGACCACTTCCTAATCTATTGATATTAGCTTGAAAACAGATCTATCTATCAACGATGAGTTCATGTGAGATGAGACAAAAACTAGAAAGAAACAGGCCAAGCATGTCATATTAATGAGAATAACAACAACAATACTTACAATTGTAGATGTGAATGCAACAGCTTCGTCAAATCCCCTTCATCTAACCCTTGCTCGAAAGATCCACAACCTGGATGACAACAGCTTCACTGATCACTCTCCTTTGGCTGACTGTGTGTTTCCTATGAGATCATAGGTTTCATGATAGTAATTATTCTCCCTTTTCACCATCATAGAGTCTTCTTATATAGGTTAAGAGGAGCTTAACCTCTTGAGTTATCTTTAGAACAAGTTGAGGAATTCCCTCCTTGGATCAGGGATCTTCTGATGGAACCAAGAATTTGAATGCAACTGCCTTCTAAAATTGAGAGATCCTCCCCTTATTCTTCTCAACGGGCCAATTACTGCCTCAGATTAGACAACGCTCCCTCAAAAGGGGCATCAGAGCGCTATAGTGCTCCCTGGGAAGCTT
Source organism: Picea sitchensis (assembly GCA_010110895.2). NCBI lineage: Eukaryota > Viridiplantae > Streptophyta > Pinopsida > Pinales > Pinaceae > Picea > Picea sitchensis. The sequence goes on from SNQJ01S0079879.1 coordinate 11,683, forward strand.
GAGGGGGGTACCATCACTCCAAGGATGGATAGCGCTCCTTCTAAGGGGTAGACAAGAGTTATAACGCTCCCTAAGACCTTATAGGGGAGCACCATCTCTCCTAAGGCTGATGTAAGGGAGCACTCACCCTCAAAACCTTTGTTTTAGAGCTCCTTTCAGGTGATAAGAGTCCTTTGACTTCAGTTAACCAGTTTCCCTTCTCCAAATCAAGTGTATGAGATGTCTTAAGTGTCTCCTTAGTGTCTTCATCATGGCAGTATGCTTGAACAATGTTTGCGACACTTGTGACCAACTTGCGACACTTGCGAAAGTTGTAAGGAAGATGCGACACTTACGACAGTTGAGAGGAACATGCGACACTTATCTAGTTGAGTAATTTTGATGTGTAACAGATTGCCCCCCAAATTATGAAGTTAGAAGATGTGAACTGATAACTGAAATGCTTTGTATATGTTCAAGCAAGGGTATAGACTTGGAGAACCTGACGGAAGCTGCACACAAACATCCAACAAATATCATGACATATTTCAAAACCCAAGGCAGGCATACTGATGCTTCGGTGATCAAGACTTGCAAGATATGGCCGCCATAAAATACACTGCGGATCCATAATTGTATTGATAAGGAGGTATAGCCACTGAAGATACAATGTGGATCTATACTCTGATGACTCAGACTGATCGTAGCCACGAAGAATACACAGTGGATCTCCGAGATGAAAAGACATAGCCACAACCAATACAAAGTGGATCTATGTAACAGTGTATGTGTTATTTGTCCAATAGAAACTCCTTCGTAACCTGGGCAAAGCATATATCAAAGTGTTTACTCGACACAGGGTCTTCTAACTGGTCCCAATGTGGTATGATTCTGACCATGTGAATAGATGTTCTGATGTCGAACATGGCAGAAACCACTTGATTACCGATCAATGGTGTGAACTGTTAACAAGTGCGAGGGAGACCACCATTAATGTCAATGATTCCCAAGGTACCCTAGTACATTCCAACAAATGTGAATAGATGAGCTGAGGTCGAACATCTATGGAATCATCCAATCAGAGGTCAATGATGTAAACCCACTGTCGAATATGAGGAGGCCTGCCATTGAGGCATGCAGGTCCCAAAGTACTAACTGGTTTCTAAGTCTGATTCCTGGATAATGTGTTGAAGTCGATGGAGGGCCTTGATGTATCCCCCATCAATGACATGAAATAGAGATAGAGATATAATGGGTGGATCAAATAGACATGGACTGACACAGGTTTTGAGGCAAGATATTTGGGATGGATGACTCTAGAGGTGGATACTTCCCTTGAACACTGAGGCACAATAACGAAACATGACCTGGACCAAAACTGTGCAGTGGATACTGTGACTTGCGTTGGGTGACCCAAAGGAGTGAAAGGAACTCAAAGGATTGGATCAGTGCATAGGTTCAACGAATTATGATGCGTACAAATGACAAAGTGTCGTGTTCAAGGGAGACTCTAAGAATTGTTGGATACTGTTCTCAAGAGACTGCTTGGCTTGCTCCTTTCAATTTTTCCCCCATCCTGATAGACGAGTACCTCTTTTTGGTTTAATGAGCTCGAGGAGGATAACACATGCTCCTTATAACTCACCTTCGATAAGTTCCTCTTCCTTTGTTTAATGAACCGGAAGAAGTAAGGGTTCGGTCCCATATGGATCTGTCGATGTGTGCTTTAACGAGTCCAATGACAGAAAACTCGAAGGTTTTTCAGTATTATAGAGTTTGGAAAAACACTTAAAAGAGAACTCTCTCAGTTCCTTTTTCGTACAGTAGTCTAACGAGACCGAAAAATAGATAAACTATTGCTCGAAAAACTCCCTTTCCGACCTTTTAACGAGTGTGAAAGGAAGCAAGGTCACTCGAAAATCTTTTCATATTTAGAGAGTCTAAAAAGGGTTTAAAGGAGACTCCAGGGGGTTCCTTTTTTGTGTGTTCATGTATCCATATGGGTCCAAAAAAGAGATAAAAGTTTACCCGGTTACGCTCTCATATGTTTGAGCTCGAGAATGAACTAAGACTATGCTCATAAGCATGACAAGGTGAATAATCCATCAGAACTGCTAGGAAACATGCGATGTCAAAACTACAAACCAGGGGTTTAGCGAAGCCATTATGTTGTTAGAGAAACCCAAAAATGACTATACCTTATAAAAATGAAAATTTATAAATAATAATGCAACGAAAATTCCATTTACCATTTCATTTTTGTACAAGGATTTTGGAGTAGTGGAGATTCTCGTTTTGAGGTGGATCTTGTTTTGTTCGCTGCCGGAGCTACGGTTCACCGTTTCGCTTGTCGTTCGGACCAGGTAGATTTCCATATCTTCTTCTTTCAAACACATGGTTGAACATTCATTTTAATAGCATCATTTAATTTAAAATATGAAGCCCTAAATTGCCGAAAAAGATCAAAATCGACCTCTTTTAAAAATGATGGAAAAAGGGGATTCTTTGTGCAAAAACGTTTTAGAGGAGGATGGCCAAGATGCCAATGCCCCAATGGTTGATTGGATGAGTCGTTTTTGGCAAAGAACCCATGAAAAATCTTTCCATACGCCCACGCAGCCACAAAGAGGTCGTTTTGATTTTTTAAATGTTTTTATTGTTATATGATGAATGTTAAATGGCTAGGGAAGGGCGTGGTGATTGTAAAAGAGGGTGTGGTCATTTTAAATGATGTGGGCATTTAGATTTCATGTTTTAAATCGCTTTTAAAAATTACCGAAATTGCCAAAACGTTGAAATAATGAATTTCTTTATTTTTTTGATTTGTAGGTGATTTCGGCGACCATGATTGAGTGGAAAGAAAGAGAACATGAGATGGATGACTTAGCTGCCTTGCAGAGTCCTCGCACACGGGCCACATTGCAAGCTTGTGGCTTACTAAAGTTCTTCAAATTGCAAAAAATGAAGAAAGAATTTCTATTGCTTGAGCATATGATCGGCCTATGGGATGTTGCAGAACAAGGATTCTGGATTGGCACCCAAATTTTAACCATTAAGTTAGAAGACGTGTATTTTCTGACTGGCCTCTAGAAAAGAGGGGTTCCCATATCTTTCTCCGGGCAGAGGGTGCTACCTGAGCAAGTGGATGTGTATCTGGCACGTCAGTGTATCCCAAGAGCACGACTGGTAGAGGGTAGAATCCCTATCAAAGACATCCGAGAGATACCCCTCAGATCCATACTGTTTTCCATCACGAGCATGACGGGAAGTACTAGCATGCATCTGGAATCAATATCGTAGGTGGCTTATGGTGTTCAGTGTTTGGAGCCAACACTGTTCAACTAGAGTGCAGGGTTCCTTCGAAATGTGAAGGAACAAGTTTCATGGTGCAGGACGGGACACAAGCAGTTTGGTTATGGCTCTTTTCTGGTCTCATTTTTTCTAGAGCGCATCCCCCAGATGCAGCCTCAGATAGCATTGGCAATGCGACCAGTAGATGAACCGAGGATGGAGAGGTGGACTAGTCTGTCTCCAAGGCTAGTAGCGGAGTCAAAGTTCTGTTTCACTGGCGATTTCTTTGCCTGGCTGAGACGACAGTATCTCTGGATAGAGGACTTCCTGTATGATGAGGTGGATTTCCGTGGAAGTATGGATTTGATTTTACCTGCGGGGGAAGACTGGGATGTGTCAGGTAAAATATTGAGCCATACCTTGTCTAGTTTTTGTTTTTTATGTTTTTGATGTATATATATTTTTTTGGGTATGTAGAAGGGTTTTTAATAGATGTATTGTTTTCAACGTGCAGAAAAGGGAGCAGTGCACCCGGCCAATATACCGATACCAGGACGTCATAGGGGGCATTCTGGTCGCAGCAGATCCGACAGTACCAGTGATAGGTCTCCGGGAGGTTGAGAGAAACCTCTAAGGCCTTACGATGGTAATTCCTCCTTTACGGAGGGGAGAAGTGCCTTTACATATGCAGAGGCATACTGTGGGAGTACTAGAGAATATCAATTCTCTACTAAGGTGCGTAGTGCACGCGGTGATGTGTTACTCGCAGCACAATGTAGTGCGGGGAGATTAGAGTCTCTCCGGTTATCATAATTTGTATGCCTTGTCAGGCGATGTTGTAGGGATTAGAGTCTCTCTGTTGATCGTATTTTTGTATGCCTTTTCAGGTGACGTTGTAGGGGTTTAAAGACTTGACATTTTGCTCTTCTACATACTCTCTTTGATGTAATGCAAACATTTCAACACGCCGTATATATATATATATATATATATATATATATATATATAGAGAGAGAGAGAGAGAGAGAGAGAGAGAGAGAGAGAGAGAGAGAGAGAGTTTTGAGTTTTCTACAGTGCCAATGATTTGTACATGATGATGTCTGTGATGTGTTTTAATTTACATGTAATGTACAATTTTGCTTTCCTTAAATCTTATATGTGGGCAAGATACTGATCCATGATGTAATTAGCTAACGAATCCGAAACACTATTAAGTTCTCTTGGAATGTGTCCATATTCAATGTAATCGAACATTCGTTCAAGGCGACGAACTTGTAGGTGGAGACGTAGCAGAATAGGACTACGAATAGCGTAGATATGGTTGAGTTGATAGACCACGAGTTGGGATTCTAAGTAAACAATGATACGAGAGATACCTAGGGAGGAGGCTTGGGTCAACAGTCCGATGACAGCATGATATTCTGCCATGTTGTTGGTTGCTGGTCCTAAGCAAATACCTCCTGAACTCACCACCTCATCAAATTGGTAAATAACCCACGCTGCCAAAGCAATGTTCCGGGTATGTCGACTAGCACCATCCGTGAACCCGAAAAATATAGGAAAGGAATATGTCATCTACGCATGAAAACACAAGCACAGTCATGAGTGGCAATGGTAAAGACTCAAGCACGCGAAAGAAATGGACACACCAAACTAAAATACAATAATGTACAAAGTACAGATGCTAGGTGATCTAGGCATAGTACTTTTTAAGGTAAAGCCCGTTTCGTAGCTCTCCCAAGGAAATTCCATCATGATCTACTAATTCGTAAGTGCCTCTGTGTAGAACATGCTTCATGATGTAAGGACCGTGCCATAGAGGTTCTAACTTTCCTGTTCCCAATTTATCGTGAGCTTGGTCATAAACGAGGACTAAGTATCCTTCTGCAAAAGTCTGAGGGTGGACGGATTTGTCATATTGACTCTTAATTCGTTTTTGATGTGCCTCATTAACGAGAGAAACATCACGACATGTTTCGTCCATCTTGGATAGATACAAGAATCGTTCTTATTCAACATAAGTATGGGGCATGAGTTCTACTTTCAGTTTGAGTGATGGAATCTCACACTGGATTGGTAGAACGGCTTCAATGCCATATACCAACTAGAAAGGAGTAAATCCAGTTGAGGTTTTCATAGAAGTGCGATAGGCCTAGAGAGCGGAGAAAAGTTGTAAATTCCACGATGTCTTGTTTTCCCCTACCATGCGTTGGATCATGGTTTTTAGGACTTTGTTGATGGCCTCAACTTGTCCGTTTTCCTGAGGGTAGTAAGGGGATGAGTTTTCATGGCGAAAACCCAATTTGACATATAATTCGCTCATCATCTGGTTTTTGAAGTGTGCACCATGATCAGTGACAATGGCACGTGGTACACCAAAACGAGTTATGATATGGTTGAAAAGAAACAGAGCTGCAGTACGACCATCGTTCAAGAAGGTAGGCATAGCCTCAACCCATTTGGTGAAGTAGTCGACGACAACAATGATGTAACCGTGCCCCCCAGCTGAGGTAGGATTACACTGCATGAAATCGATACCCCACTTGGAAAAGGGGTCGATGGAAATAATGGGGTGCAACGCAATAGGGTGGGTGCATGCCTTCTTGTTAAAGACTTGGCAGGGTAGGCATTTTTTGATGGCCTCGATGCAATCTTTGAAAATCGAGGGCCAAAACTAGCCGGCACGTAGGATTTTTTGGGTTGTGGCCATCCTGGAAAGGTGGTCTCCACAGGCACCAAGGTGACAATCGTTCAAAACGCGTTCAACCTCCTTGTGAATTAGACATCGTCGAAGGATGGTGTCAATACTACGGCGATACAAGGTGTCACCGATGATGATATAACGACGAGAGTGGTGACGAATGCGTCTCCTCTCTTCACGAGAAATGTTGGGATGAAAACGTTGGGTTTGAAGGTAGAGGAGAATGTCTCCATACCAAGGATCAGAGGTGCTAATGAGGAAGAGAGATTCATCGGGGAGAGAATCTCTAGGTTCAATGTTTTCATCGACATGAGGGAGAGCACAGATAAGCTCTTCAAACACCAGGGATTTTTTGGCTTTGGCCTTTGTAAACTCAAGATCGAATTCTTGAAGAATAAAAATCCATTTAGAATATTTTCCCCCAAGTACTTGACATGTCAAGACGTGGTACATGGGGTTGGAGTCTGTGATCACCATGGTGGTGCGTAATAAGATGTAATGGCGGAATCTCTGGACAGTGATGACGGCTGCCAGAGCCAGTTTCTCGACATGCGAATATTGGAGTTCGGGTCCATATAGACTCTTGCTCAGATAATAAATCACATGTTCTTCGCCGTTGGGGTCCTCCTAAACTAACACCATCGCAATAGTGGAAGTGGAGGCGGCCAAGTAAAGGATATAGTCCTTTGTATACTCCAGAGGGTGTAACGATGGAGCATGGGTCAAGGCATTCTTGAGAGCATCGAATGACCGTTGGGTAGTGCCATCCCAGATGAAAGGGGTGTTTTTCTGTAGTAACCACATGAATCCTTTAGTTATCTCGACATAGTTGTAGATGAAACAACGAAGAAAGTTTGCTTTGCCTTGTAAACTTTGGAGTTGGGTTAAATTGGTAGGTGGGGGTAAGGCTAGAATGGCCTTTATCTTTAAGGGATCCACCCTGATCCCATCCTTGGAGACAATGAAACTGAGGAGTCGGTCAGATTCTATGGAAAAAATGCACTTGTGTGGGTTCAAGAGAATACGGTAGAACCGACATCGATGAAAAATCGTCCGCAAGTGATCAATGTGATCGGATCGATTGGATGAGTGGGTGGGTAAATCGTCGAGGTAAGGCTCTTTGATATGCTTGATATCGTGGAAAGCATATGACATGGCCCACTGGAAAGTGGCACCAACATTTTTGAGGCCAAACGGTAACTTTCGATAGGCGAAAGTTCCCCATGGGCAGATAAAGGCTGTCTTATGTTGATCATCAGGTAAGATTTCGATTTGGTTATACTCAGAAAAGCCATCCATGAAAGAGAATATTACGCTCCCTGCGCAATTATCGATGATTTGGTCGATGAAGGGCATAGGGTATTTGTCCTTAGGACAAGCTTTGTTGAGATCTCGATAGTCCACACAGACACGGATGGTCCCTTGTTTTTTTGAAACCGGAACAAGGTTGGAGACCCATTCTGTCAAAGGGACGGGGTAGATAAAGCCAGATTTTAGAAGTTTTTCAACTTTTGCCTTTATAGCTGCGATTTTCTTGGGATGAACTGGGAGAATATTTTTTTGAACAGGTTTCACGTCAGGGTAAGTCTTGATTTCATGCACGACGATTGAAGGGTCGATTCGGGGAATCTCCTCGTAGCTCCATGCGAAGACATCACGAAATTCCTTAAACAAAGCGGTGTAAGAGACCACTTCCTCGGGTGTGCAATTAGCACCAAGGTTAATGTTTTCCATGCCACCTTCTTTGATCGAAATGTCAATAATGATCGTAGTAGAGATGTTACTCATGTTCCCCTCAGAGAGAGTATCTTGTGTGAGGATAGGAGATTGCGGAGCATTGATAACATCGGGAGGGAATACAGAGTGTATGTCTTGGTGAATTTCTTCCAAAGGCGAAATAAAAGGGGATCGATGATGGTTATCATCCCAAGGCAGATCGTCAATGCTAATCATTTCCATAATAGATTCGTCGGAAGGAAAAATTTGGGAAATGTATTCAACGACAGACGATAAGGAATCCAACCATGAGGGCACCGAGTAGGCATCAGGTGCCAATAAATGTGAATTGTTCGAGGAGGGAGAGGCAGATTGAATAGATACATATGTGGCCTCGACTGGGCTAAGTGGCATAGTGTCACCAAGCACATCGAATTCCAGAGGACTAGGTACAATCCAAGGATCAGATGATTCCAAGGATTGATAAGGCATAGTCAAGATCATATTGACGATGGAAATATCATGCGCGGTAGGTGGAAGTGGTGTAGGGAAAGTACCCATAAGGCTAGAATATTTCAATAAGCCAACACCAACGCTGTCATACATAACTAGGTGGTCTCCCAAAAAAGGAATGTTGTTGGTGGCAGGGATGCGAGCGTCGGGTGTACCGAAATCAAGCTGATCGACAGTGACAATTTTTCCTTGATGGGGGAATTGTACACATCGAAACACCGACGAGGCGACGACAGTCATAGCATAGAACCGACTTCTTCCGATTAATAGGATGTAATCGAGGGGGGCATCTACCAACTCGACATCAATGGTAACAGTTTTTCCGCCCAACTGAATGGCTAGGGATTGTAATAACCTGTGAGGATGAAAACCTCATCCATCGAAAGTGCGTAACATCATAGGGGATTTTTTAAGGGCAGGTTATTTTAAGCCTTTCCAACAGGCTAGAGACATGACACAAGTAGAGGCTCCCTCATCCAAGATAGTTCAGTGGATTTGTTGAATAGCTGGCCAAACCAGAGAATGATAAATAGGACCATTCGTTAACTGAGACAAATCTGGAAGGTCCAGGGTAGCTAGAAAAGGTAGTTGTCGGTTAACCTATGGGTAATGTTGGTGTGGCATAGGGACACCAGTGGGGCCAATCACTGGGTTATGTGGATAATTGTAACTAGTGGGCCCTCTTGTATGAGGTTGGTGTTGACGAGGGTACACAGGATTTGAGGTGTTTTGAGAAGCATGTGTGAGCGAAGGATAACCAGATGGGTTTTGAGGGTTATAGGCTGAGTTTGGCATTTTTCCATAAGGAGGTTGTTGCGGAGTCTGAGAATTGTGCCATGCCGAGAACTGTGGATTTCCTGGAAAAGGGACGGTCCATGGATTGGGTGTGGTAGACGCATTTTGTCCATATAGTTGATGGTAGACTCCATATTGAGGTTTCCCCCCAGCATGAGGGTACCCCCCAAATGGAATTTTTCCTTCGGTGGGAGGATGCCCCCCATCTTGAGGTAGAGTTCCTGGAATTTGAGAACTGGACGTGAATGACTGACCGGTGCCACTGAGCGAATTAGGACCACCAAGACCGGTCCCTCCAGGTCATTGGATAGGTATGGAATTTCCCGGAATAACTTGGGTAGTAGTGGCAGTGGGACTATTTAGTGCCCTGTACCCAAAAGGGAGTGTAGGTCTTGGTGTTATAGGTGTGCTCATCGCGGCTTGGTTGACCACTGCGTTACCAGCAGGAATAGTCGGAATGTGCGGGACTATTGAAGAATGGGTCGTATGGAGGGGAAGAGTAGACCTTGGGCCAACGGACGATATGTTTAGACCAACGGGCGGTGTGGTTGTAAAAGTGGTGGTACCAATAAAATGGTTTAGGGGTATTTTGTAGGAAATGGGTGTGTCAGCACCCATCCCTGTTCCATAAATATCTCGCACCATGCGCGGTGGAATTCGAACAATGTCTGTGGTCCAAAAAGGGTCATCGGCTAAAGGGTTTTGATGAGACCTAGCCGAAATGTTAGAAGGATCGACGAAGACAAATTCACCAGTGGAATTCAATTGGAGGACACGTTGTTCATATCCATCCGGAATGCAGAAAGCTTCCAGAGACTCTGAAACAATTCGAAAACTCTCTAAATGTGTGGGAACTTCTTCCTAGGAAGTTGTAGTGTTTTGAACCTTGCTCTGTTGAGGAGATTCCTCTGTAGAATGAGGGGGTAAAGGGGTGCTTCCTTCGATATTTTCTAGAGGAAGTCCTTGTAGCCTCCATGAATGGCGTGGAGGGTCGATGTTGGCAAAAAAGAGTCAGCGAAAAAGATCTATGGCCAACTACCGAAAAGAAATAGCATGCGCTAATAAAATCTAAGAATCACAACCAAGCAAACAAGACTTTCTCTCGATGACCATACTAGTTGGTGATGAAATCCAATGTCGCGTGATCAATTCAAGAAGGGGTGGGGATAGGGTGGAACAATTACAATGGTAACTCGCTTAACGGACTTACGCCTTGGTGCAAGCTTCCACGCAGTAATTGTGGATTTACCCTCCAAGGAGCCTGAGTGAGTTTGACCAATGTCTGCTCTAGGTATAGTGAGACTTCCCTTCACCGTCACCTTGTGTAAGACCCTAAATATTATGGCCACTAAGGTTACCAATTCATAGTCAGCCCCTGGGTGGGAATAGTCAACAGTCCGATCCGAACGTACGGACAGAGTATCGAGCCCCAAATCAACCAAAAGTATTCCACGCAGTAATTGTGGATTTACCTTTAAGCGATCCCCATAATACGATCTGACCACCACAATCAGTTAAACCACAGAGGGTTAGCCCCCGTAGCTCACCCGAATGTGCCCTCGTGCGTAACCCCTGTGTGAGAGGGGGATCGCAGGCAGACTTATACGATAATTGGATTTGACTCTCCCTAACTCAGGATGCTACTGTTTGTTTTGGAA
>SNQJ01S0079879.1:23816-35809 GCA_010110895.2 Picea sitchensis
CTTCCTACTCTATTGATATTAGCTTGAAAACAGATCTATCTATCAATGATGAGTTCATGTGAGATCAAACACAAACTAGAAAGAAACAGGCCAAGCGTGTCATATTAATGAGAATAACGACAGCAGTACTTACAATCGTAGATGCAAATGCAACAACTTCGTCAAGTCCCCTTCATCTAACCCTTGCTCGAAAGATCCACAACTTGGATGACAACAAATTCACTGATCACTCTCCTTTGGATGACTTTGTGTTTCCTATGAGATCATAGGTTTCATGCTAGCAATTCCTCTCTCTTTTCACCATCATAGAGTCTACTTATATAGGTTAAGAGGAGCTTAACCTTTTGAGTTATCTTTAGAACAAGTTGAGGAATTCCCTCCTTGGATCAGGGATATTCTAATGGAACCAATAATTCGAATGCAACTGCCTTCTAAACTTGAGAGATCCTCCCCTTATTCTTTTGAACAGGCCAACTACTACCTCAGATTAGACAACACTCCCTCAAAAGGGGCATCAGAGCGCTATAGCACTCCCTAGGAAGCTTGAGGGGGGCGCCAGCGCTCCAAGGATGTATAACACTCCTTCTGAGGGGAAGACAAGAGTTATAATGCTCCCTAAGACCTTATAGGGGAGTGCCAATCCTCCTAAGGCTGATGTAAGGGAGCGCTCACCCTCAAAACCTTTGTTTCAGAGCTCCTTTCAGGTGATAAGAGTCCTTTGACTTCAGTTAACTAGTTTCCCTTCTCCAAATCAAGTGTATGAGATGTCTTAAGTGTCTCCTTAGTGTCGTCATCATGGAAGTATGCTTGAACAATGTTTACGACACTTGTGACCAACTTGCGACACTTGCGAAAGTTGTAAGGAAGATGTGACACTTATGACAGTTGAGAGGAACATGCGACACTTATCTAGTTGAGTAATTTTGACGTGTAACAGTGTGTGTGATTGATGCTTTGAGCTCTATTGTTGTTATATTGTTATCTGCATTATTGTGTTAGATCAGATCTATAGCTTTGAAGGATAGATCTAGCTAGTTGAATGGTATATGCATGTTATGTTGTTGTTGTAATAAGAACCACTTGATATTCCCCTAGTTGTAGACATCTCTGTCCTACAACCCCCTCATAGTTGCTTCAAGTGAGACTGCATATGCTTCGTAGGTGCTGCTGAAAGGGCTAGTAGCTAGGGCTTGTTGGTTCACTCTTGGAGATGAACCCTAGGTTTGACCCTATGCTAAAAAATGGTTTCGTTGCTGGGACAAGAATCTTTTTAAGGGAATGTCAAGGTGGTTCCCATCGAAGACAAAGATTCAAAAGTGCATAGAGCATCAAGAGAAGGACTTCGTTGAAGCCCATAACAAGAACCCTAAAATAAGATTTGAAGATTGGCTACAAAGATACAACTTCACTGACATTCATGAGATATTCTTTGGAGGAATCCATCAGGAGCTACACGAGTGGTTGGCTAGGTTAGCTGACACACAGTTTGAAATCATATCTAGACCTCTTGTGGTTTGAACACCAACATTGATCCAGAAGGTCAAGAGAGTCGACAATGTTGTATCCAGAGCAGTAGATCACTGGTTTGATAGTACCATCAGAGTGTATATCACCGAGTTTTCTATTGACAGAACATAATCGTATAGCCAAGCCGAGAGATACTTTTTCAAAGGACCCAAAGGAAAATGTTTGCACTTCCTGAAGCTATGGATCAAGATGATCTTGCATGAAAACCACATTTTGAAGATACAATAGATTGATCAGACTTGAAAAGGCTAATGTTTAAGATCTTGGATAGCGACAACAACACAGAAGCATGGCATATGCATAGTGGGAAAGTATTCCAAGGAGTTCACCTTGAGAACTTGTTTAAGAAAAAATACGGAGAAGAAGGTTTCTATAGTGGAGAAGAGATAGATCTAAACGATGAAGATCATCCAGAGCCCACCAGAATAGAAGAAGGGGAAGCTAAAGAACTGCACCAAAGCGATCCATAAACCTCAGGAACTATGCAAACTACTGAAGTAAGTAACGTTAATCCTCCTAGTGTCCGAACAATACTTAGCAGTCAGAATAGTCAGAACCACCAAAGTCTTCAAAGTACTGTTACTAGTAGCTCAACATCTACTCAGACAAGAACCCTAGTCAGATTTATGGCAGATGAAATGAGACTCCCTATCATTAGAGGAGATGGATATGAAGATCCAGATTAGCATTGGTTTCTGTGTGAGGCCGTATGGAATATTAAAAGTATCACCGATGAAGCCATCAAGAGAACCCATTTCAATACTACACTAAGGGACCACGTACTGAGCTGGTACATGAAACTTGTCCAAGGACTGGCACAGCCTAAGCTCCTGAATGAGATCAAGAATGCATTGATTGCAGAGTTTAAGAAACCTAAGTCAGATTCACAATGTATTACAGAACTAAAACAGATTAAACAAAAGGTAGCAGAACCTGTTTGAGAGTTCGACTAGAGATTCAAGACCCTGATAGGTCGATTAACTTTCCAGATCCCCAACAAAAAAAACAAAGAATGGTTCATCGCTGCGCTATTACCACACATAAGAGTCCCTCTGATGTAGCAGAAGATTACATCTTAGGCAGAAGCTTTGGAGATCGCCATGAATCTTGAATCAACACCGATGGGAGAATCTAGCTCAGGCATTAGCCAGATCATGAGCCAACTAACTAGTTTGTCTTTACAGGTCAAGGATATGAAGAAATATAAGGGAAAATACAAAATGGAAGATATTTGGTGCATAAGATGCATATCTGAATTCCATGATAAGAAACAATGCCCCTTATTTCATGAGTACTTGGCATCAGGGGTGTCGAGCCCCTTAAAGAAAGTTAACCTACCCTAGTGCCATGTATGCAGAAATAGGCATCACCCAGGTGAGTGCTACTACATGCAGAAGTATGTCTCGACACCCATAAACTTGTATTGTACATTCTGTAAATCAGTGGGGCATGATGATCAGGATTGTAGAGCTTATGATCTCATGCATGAAAGGTCGAGAGACATATACAAGATTCAAGGAGAAGTACAACAAGAAGGAAACACTCCAGAGTACAACTCTCCAGGGAGAGGAAATTTCACTCCTCGTGGTGGCTACAGAGGCCGATGATGAGGAGGAGGTATAGGCCGAGGCCGAGGAAAAATAATATGTTACAAATGTGCGCATCTAGGACATTTATAAAGGGATTGTCAGAATCCCTTCACAACCTGTGGTTACTGTAACTCCTTCGAGCATGTCATAGAGAAATGCCCTGTGCTGCTAGATAAACTTTAGGAAAGACAAGGACCTCATCAGAACCCACAAGTACAACTGATATATGTTGAACATCATGGATCAAACCCTAGATTTGATGTTATCACTCGAGGAGGTGTTGCTATAGGAGAAGACAGAGCAACCCAAGGAGTCAGGAAATCTATAGAAAAGACCCCAACTTTCGATGCTAAGAAAGAAAGACAGATATTCAAGGAGGCAAGAAAAGAGTTCAAAGGAGATCAAGGATCTTCATCAAAGAGACAACCAAAAATCAAAGAATATGGCATGCCTCAGGTGTTTGATCCATCTGCATCACCAATAGAAGGGAAAGAGGTAAGAAAACTCATGGAATTCTTGTACGCTTGTGTTAAGTTGATTCAAGAGAAAGGCGTTGTACAAGAATTACAAGATTTAATCAAGCAGTAAGAACTAGGAAAAATAGACCCCTTACTGAATAGAGCAGTGCACCAAATTGGAAAAAGGAGAAGGAAAAATAAAGAATTACACTTGAATGCTCAGATAGGAGAGTATGAGATAGACTATGTGGTCCTCGAGTTAGGGTCAGAGGTAAATGTCATGACGAAGCAGACTTGGGCACTGATGGGAAAAAATAAGCTGATATATTCCCCTATTAGGCTTCACATGGCTAATCAACAAGTTGTTGGCTCGTTTGGATGATTATAGACTATCCCAGTGGACATCGATGGAGTAAGAACCTTTGCAAATTTTGAGGTAATTGAAATTGTTGATGATAGCTTCCCTTGCCCTGCGTTGTTAGGAATTGATTGGGCCTTCAACAATTCCATTGTTGTTGATCTAAAGAAAAGACGCATGACATTTGAGAAAGCTAGCCTTAGGGTCGTTGAACCTTTAGATCCAGATGAGGGTCCATGATACACATAAACTATTAGAGAAGATGACCACGCATTTGAACTGGAGAACATCTACAATTTAACAGCCAGACAACAGGATTATATCAACCCTACAACTGATGGGAATCTGAGTTGGCGAAGTGACAAAAAATGTTCATCCGACTCAGAAGAAGCGCTAGAGAACTGGCATAACCATATGTATGAATTATCTACAAGAAAATGTGCTAGGCTAACAAGAGAAGTTCAGTGGATTGGCACAATAGTGAGTAATCTACCCAGATTTGATGGGCTGAACCCCTTAGAGAACTTCTTATTATAATTTGAGACAAGTGTACCAACACAACATAAGATTTTGTCAATGGATGAGGCCATGAAAGCCACATTAGAAAGATGGTGGGGGACACATAAAATAAATATTACAGACTGGACAAAATGTTGAACTTTGATGACAACGTGGTTTTCATCACAAGTAGGAAGATGTGAAGCAAGGTACATAGGTCGAAGCTTCCTACAGGACCATGTATGAAGTTGTGAAGAGGCCTGGAGTGACATTCCTAGAGAACAATGGGTACACAGATTCGTCAATACGTTGGATACCACCCCGATTAACTGGTACCTTCAAGCAGAGTTGTGCCTTGTCACTTCAGAATGGGAAGGTATGATCTAGAATTTTATAACCACCTTTTTCTTTGATAATGAATTTCCTTCTATAGATCAAGCACTACAGATGGTGAGACAGAAAGTATTTAAGGAGGCATCTGGCCTCCCTTTGGAGCAATAAGAGGATGAATGGAATGCACCCATCCAGAAACTGCAGACCTTCTACAACATTAATGCCGACAAAGACAATGATCCAAGGAAGGTGAATATTGCAGAGACATAAGTTCAGAGAGATGTGGAAGGACCAAGAGTTGAACTGCCATTCATTGGAAAACCGATAAAGATAAATAAAGTCAATATTGGGACAGAGGAGACACCAAAGCTTGCCAATGTCAGAGATTACTGGGACGCTACTACCACTGAAAAAATCATAGAATTATTGCACTGACAAAAGGAACTATGGGAGAAATGAGAATACCTTTGAAACCAGATGCGAAGCTAGTCAAGAAAAGACCCTATAGATTGAATCCAAAATATAAGAAAAAAGTGAATATTGAGCTCGACAGAATGCTTGAAGCAGGGATTATTGAACCTATCGAAGAGTCGGAGTGGATTAGCCCCATGGAAATCCAAGATAAGAAGACACGTGAGATCAGGATTTGCATAGATCTCAGGAAGCTGAATGATTCTTGTCTACATGATCCTTTCCCTACAACTTTCACAGACAAAGTGATGGATAATGTGGGATTCCAAGAAGTATATTCTTTTATAGATGGGTTTTCAGGATACCATCAGATCCGTATCACCAAGGAGGACCGTCATAAGACTATATTTGCCACAGAGTGGGGATCCTACCAATATACAGTAATTCCATTTGGACTGAATAATTCCCCAACCATATTTTCCAGGGTGGTGGTTGAAGCGTTCAAAGAATTTTTGCATAATGTTTTAGAAGCATACTTTGATGACTGGACTATTTTTAGTTTGTTGAAAAATCATATTGAATGTCTAAGGCTAATGCTAGATAAATGTAGGCAGTGTCAAATTGCTTTGAACTTGAAGAAGTGCATCTTGTTCTCACCATTTGGAGTGTTATTAGGTCATATTGTATGCAAGCAAGGATTGTTGGTGGATCCATCCAAAATTGCAATTATAGTTGATTTACCACCACCTACATTAGTCAAACAATTGCGCACTGCGCTAGGACATACTAGATATTACAGGAAATTTATCAAAGGATATGCTCAGATTACTACACCAATGGAGAATTTATTGAATAAATATTGTCATTTTGGTTGGATAGATGAATGCTAACAAATCTTCGACACACTGAAACAAAAGATGGTGACTATGCCCATTCTAGTCTTTCCAGACTGGAGCTAGGAATTTCATGTGCATGTTGATGCATCTTCTATTGCATTAGGAGCAGTACTAGAAAAACCTGGAGAAGGGGACATTGATCATCCATTAGCATTTGCTAGTAGAAATCTATCCACAACTAAAATCAATTACACTACTACAGAGAGAGAGGGACTAGCCATGGTGTATGAATTGCATAAATTCTACCACTACTTGTTGGGAGGACACTTTAAAATGTTTACTGATCACTCTGCGTTGAAGTACCTAGTCAACAAGACAGTGTTGGGGGGTAGAATATGCATATGGCTTCTCCTGTTTCAAGAATATGATTTTGAGATCATAGTTAAGCCAGGAAGAATAAATAATGGTCCATACCACCTGTTGAGGTTGGAGCATGGTGAAGAACCTACCAGTCTGGAGGATACACTACCAGATTCACAACTTCTTTCCATTAGAAATATTGATGACCACTTCGCATACATAGTCCAGTTCCTGTCAATAGGAATGGCTCCAAGTGAGTACACAATTCCTCATAAGAAACAACTAGTGGTGCGCGCTGCAGAATTTTCACTGATAGTCAGCCAACTATATAAAATGGGACCTGATGAGATACTAAGAAGATGTTTAATGGACCCTATGATCATCGAAGAAGCTCATGAAGGCATTGAAAGAGGCAATTATGCAGGAAAAGAAACTGCGTATAAGCTTATGCGAGCTAGCCTTTGGTGGCCTACGTTACACAAAGATGCTAAAGAACATACCAGAGCATGCAATGTATGCCAACGAGTCGAAAAACCATCCCGAAGAGATGAGATTCCATTAGCACTGCAGATGACCCTACAAGCATTTGAAAAATGGACCATTGACTTCATGGGACCTATAATCCCACCAGGAAAGCGCACAGGAGAAAGGTATATTATCACTGTGACAAAATACCTGACTAGATGGGCTGAAGCAAGAGAAGTCAAGGACTGTACTGCAACTATAGCTGCACGTTTTATATTTGATGACATAGTAACCAGGTTTTAATTCCCTAAGGTCCTTATGAGTGATCAAGGTACACACTTCATCAATAAGATAGTTGAAGCCATGACTGAAGAATTTGCAGTCCACTATTAGAAAAGTACACCTTACCATCAACAAGCAAACATAATGGTTGAAGCATTCAACAATATCTTGGAGACAACATTGATAAGGATTTGCAGTGTGAATAGGGATGAATGGAATTTAAGAGTACCAACAGTACTCTGGGCTTATAGAACCACTTGCAAGAAATTAACAATGCAGATCCCTTTCAAGTTGGTTTATGGTCTTGAAGTTGTTGTCCCAATGGAGTACTTGGTACCAAGATTAATAATTGCTTCATTTACATACATGGATGATACGGGCACTATTCACGAGAGGCTAGCATAGTTGGTCGAACTAGAAGAAGACGGATTCATTGGAGGATTCCATCAGCAAATTCAGAAGGAACGAGAAAAGGCCTATCATGACAGACACATCAAGAAGAAGATATTCAGGCAAGGTGATTTAGTACTAGTATATGAAAGTAAGTTTATCAAACACCCTAGGAAGTTCAAAACTCATTGGATCGGACCATATATATTTCCTATGTTACAGAAGGAGGAGTTGTGCAGCTGAAGACATTGAAAGGAGACTGGAAGGAAGGCTTGGTGAATGGGAATCGGCTGAAGTTGTACTATGACAACCAACTTCCTCGCAGCTCTCAGTAGAATCAAGAAGACAAGGGTCCATGTACCAGGTGCAGTTGAAACTGGGTACCAGACACAGAAAATACATTCTGCACAAGGATGGAAAGGAGGCATAAAGTAGAAACCAAGAGCTGCACTGCGTAGTTGAAAATCAAAGTAAAACAAGAGGATCAGATCTCAAGTGCCTCAGAACGAGTCACATGTGCATTTTGGGGGCCTGCTGGACCTTGGTTATGGAAGAAAGTGAAGAACAAGGAAGAAAAGGTAAAAAGCAAGCATCGCGGGAGACACAGTGACTGCCACTGTGTCAAAGTGAGAGAAAGAACAAAAAAGATGGAGTGAAGTGCGGAAGCGCAAGCCATTGGATGAGGAGATTGAGGATGACAGATCAACAAGGAATATGGAATGAGGATGACTCAGGAAGTGGAAAAATCCATCATTAGATGCCTTGGATCACTGTGAGATGAATAAGGAAAGATAGGCTGGCGAAGCTCGGAATGAACAGGTCAAGTTGATCTAGGGTTGTAGACACCTAGGGTTTTGGTAATTAGGGTTTTAATAACTAGGTTTCGAACTAAGGATGTTGGTGAGGGATTGTAATGTATAAATAGAGGTCGAGAGGACCTAGGTCGGGGGGGTACTGTGGTTGAGTCCTGTTATTGATTATTGTTCATTGGGAGAATGTTGTACTATGAGTAACAAAAGTGTTGAGAGTGAGAGCCTTCTGGTATTGTAAGATCTTCAACTAGGTGTGAATATCAAGTCCTGTAGCTGGGTGCACGGGAAGGGGAGAAGGAGAGAGAGAAGAGAAAGGATTTGTTGGTCAAGAGCATAGATCATAACTATAAGCTTTATCTTAATATATCATAAGCACAGTTATGTGGATGTAGCCCTAGAGAGAGGCTGAACCATGTACATCTGTTGTTGTGTGTGTGATTGATGCTTTGATCTCTGTTGTTGTTATATTGTTATCTGCATTATTGTATTAGATCATATCTATAGCTGTGAAGGATAGATCTAGCTAGTTGAATGGTAGATGCATTTTATGTTGTTGTTGTAATAAGAACCACTTGATATTCCCCTGGTTGTAGACATCTCCGTCTTGCAACCCTGGGTCTACCTCTATGCCAACAAAAACATTCATATATCACTTACCAACTTATATATACTCTTTGCATATAATTATCATATCTAACATAACAATGCAATCACAATATATCAATGAAAGAGACATAATATCAATCACACATAACACAAAATATACGTGGTTCACCCTCTCTCTAGGGCTACGTCCACAAAATTGTTCTTTATAATATATTAAGCTAAATCATACAGTTCTCATCTGCGCTCTTAGCTAGCAGATCTCTTCTTTTCTCCTCTCTTTTTCTCCCCTCCCTGCACACCCAGCTGTAGGGTTGATCTTCGCACCCAGCTAAAGATATTACAATACCAGAAGGCTCTCACACTTAGTACTTATCTCTCACACAACAATAATCTCTCACAACAATAATACCAGTAGATTGACAATAATATCATACCAACCCAAACTAGGTACTCATGACCTCTATTTATACATTACAATATCTCACCAACATCCTTGGGCTGAAACGTAGGTGTCCAAAACCCTAGATACCAAAGCCCTAGTTGTCTAAAACCCTAGGTCAACTTGACCCATATTTTCAGGGATTCGCTAGCCTGTCTTTCCTTCCTTCTCGTGCAGTGCTCCAAAGGATCCAATAGTGGATATGTCCTCCTGCTGACTTGTCCACGATCCTTCTTTCTTTCTTATTTGACATCCCCAATCTCATCGTCCAACGGTTTACTTTGCTCTGTATTTTTTTCTCTTTTGCTCACTTCGACCCAGTATCAGTCACTGTGTCTTTCGCAAAGTTTGAATTCTCACTTTTCTTCCTTGATCTTTGCTTGATTTCATAACCAAGGGCCAACAAGCCCCGAACAGTCACCTGTGACTCATCCCGAGGCACTTCAGATCTCATCTTTTTTTTTTTCTTCAATCACAGACTGCCCAGTGCAGCCTTTGCATTATGCTCTTTGCATGCTCTCCATCCCTTGTACAGACTTTATTTTCTGTGTCTGGTACCTAGGTTTAACTGCACCTAGTACCTAGACCCTTTTCTTCATGATTTTATTGAGAGATGCAAGGCATTTGGTTGTAATAGTACAACAACATTCGGCTCCCATTCACCAAACCTTCCTTCCATTCTTCGTTCGGCATATTCAATTGCACAAATCCTCCCTCTGTAACATAAGCGATCTCGTATGGACCTAGCCAATGCATTCTAAACTTCCCAGGATGTTTGATGAACTTACTATCATACATCAGGACTAGATGACCTTGTTTAAATTCCTTCTTTCTGATGTGCCTATCATGGTAGGCCTTCTCTCTTTCCTTCTGAACATGCTAATGGAATCCTGCAATGAATCTATCTTCCTCCAATTCAACCAACTATGCAAGCCTCTCTTGAACAGCAGCAGGGTCATCCATATTTGTAAAAGAAACAATTCTCAGGCTTGGTACCAAATATTCCATTGGAACAACAAGTTCAATACTATATACTAACTTAAAACAGGTCTATATTATTAGTTTCTTGCAAGTGGTCCTATAGGCCCATAATATTACTAGTACTCTTAAATCCCAATCATCCCTGTTCACACTACAAATCTCGGTTAGTGTTGTTTCCAAAATCTTGTTGAATGCTTCAACTGTCCAATTTTCTTGCGGATGGTACAGTGTGCTCTTCTGATGGTGGACTCCAAATTCTTCAGTCGGGGCTTCAGCTGTCTTATTGATGAAATGTGTTCCTTGATCACTCATAAGGAGCTTTGGGCATCCAAACTTGGTTATGATGTCATCAAATATGAAGTGCGCAACTGTAGTTTCACTACAGTCCTTAACTACTCTTGCTTCGACCCATCTGGTCAAGTATTCTATTGCTGTAATTATGTACCTTTCTCCTGTATGCTTTCCTCATGGGTTTATAGGTCCAACAAATTCAATGGCCCATTTCTCAAATTATTTTAGGGTTAGTTGTGGTGATAATGGCATTTCATCTCTTCTATATGGCTTCCCAACTCTTTGGCACATGTCACAGGCTCTGGAATATTCTTTAGCATCTCTGTGTAAAGTAGGCCACCAAAGGACAGCTCTCAAAACCTTTTGCACAGTTGAATTTCTTGCATAATGCCCTCCTGCGATGCCTTCATGAGATTCTGCAAGGTTCAGTGGTTTCCTCGTATCCATAACACACCTTCTCAATATATCATTAGGCCCCATCTTGTATAGATGTCTAGCTATAAGTGAGAATTTTGAAGCGTGCACTACTAGCTTTTTCTTCTGGGAAATCATATACTCACTAGGTGCCATTCTTGTTGATAGGAACTAGATTATCTTGGTGAAGTGGTCATTAATATTTCTGATGGTTAGTATCTATGTATCCGACAGTGCATCCTCTAAATTGGTCGGCTCTTCACCATGTTCCAACCTTGAAAAGTGGTCAAGACCTTTGTTCATTCTTCCTGAATTAACTATGATCTCAAAATCATACTCCTGAAATAGCAGAATCCATATGCATATTCTTCCCCCCAAAACTAGCTTGTTTACTAGGTATTTCAGCGTGGAGTGATCAGTAAAAATTTTAAAGTGTCCTCCCAACAAGTAGTGGCGAAACTTCTGTAATTCAAACACCATGGCTAACCCTTCTTGCTCAGTGGTGGTGTAATTAATTTCAGTAGTTGATAGCTTCCTGCTAGAAAAGGCTAACGGGTGGTCAATATATCCTTCTCCCGGTTGTGCTAACACTGCTCCTAAAGAAATGGAAGACACATCCACATGCACATGAAACTCCTTTGTCCAGTCTGGGAAAACTTGAATAGGCACAGTAACCATTTTCTATTTCAGTGTGTCGAAGCTCTGATGGCATTGTTCTGTCCAACTAAACTGACAATCCTTCTTCAACAACTTCTCCATAGGTGCTGTAATATGAGCATATATGTTATAACCCTAAATTGCACCATCCATACTTACCTGGCATCAGGCCAACTCATTGCCCTTCATTGCCAAAGCCATGCTGAACAGACTCTTCAAAAAACCTCCTAAATTAAGTAACCCGTGCCCTAACCTATCACTGGGCACGTTGGAACACTAGCAGGCC
>SNQJ01S0079881.1:0-17453 GCA_010110895.2 Picea sitchensis
GGTGCTTCCAATGAATGTAATTCTTCAAGACATATAAGAAAAATCATTCCATGGTTTTCTCCCAATTTGGGTTTCCACGTAAAACACTGGTGTACTGTGCATGTGTATGATTGTTCATTTGTTCATTGTTTATTTACTCTTCAGTTATTGGATAATAATACTTCATTGATATAACACTTGGATTATATGGTTAAAAGGGACTAAATTGCTCTATTATTGATTCACCCCCCCTCTCAGTAATCCAACAACATCAATCTCTGGGAGTGATTAGGAATCTAACAATGAATATTTACTAGTTGTTGGTATTTTTAATGGACAAGCAAACCTAGAGTATGTGAAAATTGATAATTTTGATGATAAATTCCCCTTCCATACATTATCAATGCCCACTGGAAACCATTAAACAAATACAAGAAATGAATAAGCAAATTATCACAAAAATCAAACATACATAGAGAAAACTTTGAATATGAGTCATTGTTTACCCTAGAAACCCAAATGGGAAAACCGACATTCAATTGGCTTCGGTTAGTGTTGGCACATGGGCAGACCCAGGGTTCAACGCTTCAAACAATGCACCAACAAAACCCTAACTACCAACCCTTTCGACAACACCTGCGAAGCAGATGAAGTCTCACCCGAGGTAGAGGCAGGGGGGGTTGCAGGACTCAGGTGTCTACAACCAAGTTGGGACACAGATCTGTTATTACAACACTCAGAAGAGCACTTAGACAACAATATGCATCAGTTCATGAGTCTCATTCTCATCGCAGACTAAACCCTTATTACATATCAGTGTAGTAACAATAAAGATCAAGCACTTTCAATCACTTAACACATAGCATTAGCTCAGATCTAGCATTCATTCATGTCTAATACAATTAAGCACTAAGCAACAGCATCAGATGCATTCATCCAACATTATAAAAACAACACTAAGTAGATAAACATCATAATCTACATCGCACAAAGCACATCAAGACACAGGATATACGTGGTTCACCCTAGTGTGGGGCTACGTCCACCAACTTATTCTTCTTCTTTATTAGTCTTCAAGCTTCTTACATTCATCTTCTCTTGTGCACAAATCCACAAAGCCCAACTCCGTAGAGGACAGGAAATCTGCGTGCCAGATCCTCCTTCCCAAAATCAGGTCAAGGCAAAGAGCCAACTCCTTAGTATCACAGAGCCTTACTTTACACAACCAGTTTGCACAGAGAAACTTACAAACTCTTGCACTAAGCCCACATTAACACTTACAACATATTGTGCACATAACCAACCACACCAGCTTCTTACATCACTTAGCTACTTATTTATACATTTACAAAAAGGCCTAACCATGGGTAAACCCATGGGCCGACATCCCATAACCCATTACATAAACCCTAGTAAACCCTTTGTTGGGTCCACAAGCCTGCAAAATAAGTGAGATCACACGATCTCAGCTCCGCTTGGGTGCTCTGTTGGCCATTGACCAAGTTTTGAGGATTCTTGGTCATGTTTGACCTAGTTTTGGGACTTCGACAGGTTGTCGAAGGTGGAGCGCAAGACAAAGAGAAGATCACAGGATCTTAGCCCCTTTTAGGGTTTTTTGGGTTTTGGGGGCTTATGTAACGGGTATGAGATGTCGGTCGATGGGTTTACCCATGTTTACGCATGATTTTGTAATGTATAAATAAGTAGCTAGGTGATGTAAGAAGTAGACCTAGTAGGTCGATGCGCTAAGTGTTAAGTGTTAATTGCTAAGTGCAAGTGGTGACTGTAATGCCTTTGTGCATACTATGTGAGACTTGTAGAGCTACGTGCAAGTAACCGTAAGAGACTGTGTGTAGGCTTTTTGCTGTAATCTAGCTTGGAGAAGGAGGATCTAACGAAGAGTGCACAGATCTCTTGTCCTCTGCGAAGTTGATCTCGAGGCTCTGTGCATGTAACTAATTGACCGAAGATAATAAAGAAGATGAAGAGTTGGTGAACGTAGCCCCAGGGTGGGGGTGAACCACATATATCCTGTGTTGTGAATGCTTTGTGCTTTTGGTTGTTCTTGTGATTCAAATTCTTAGTGAGATGTTAGATGATAGATGAATCTGACATAGATGATTTTAGGGGCTAAATTTCGCTCATGGGCTAATTTTCCACGTTTTTTCCCAAAAAAAGATTCGCTATTTTAAAAATGATTCGCCCAAATTCTATGGGATAAAATTATTTTACCTTAAAAATCACCAAAATTTTATAAAAATATATATAAATCCTTATAAATTTGAATACTTTTACAAAAATATCGTCGAACATTTATAGTTGGCATATGAAGGATTAATAAGATTCGCCAAGGTTTCTACATTTTAAAATAAATTTCCATCCTTAAAATCATCCCTGATCTGATGTGCTAGCTTAGTGTTGAATGATGTGAATGAATGCTAGATCTAATCTCTATCTATATGTTTGGATCTATTGAATCTGTATGAATATTGCGTCGATCTGTTGTCAGGGTTTAGCTGCACTGTGAACTAAGATGAATATTAATGAACTGTAATAACTAAGTGTTTTGTTAAGGTGTTACAATCACGGATCTGTGTCCTAGCTAAGGTAGCAGACACTGGAGTCCTGCAACCACCCCTGCCTCTACCTCGGATGAGACTTCATCTACTTCGCAGGTGATCCCGAAAGGGCCAATAGCTAGGGTTTTGTTGGTGCGTTGTTGTAGCGTTGAACCTTGGGTCTGCCCCTATGCCAACAAATGGTTCTGTTGTCGAGACCTGAAACTATGATTGCTGCGAACTGAGGAAGAAGAAGCTCTGTGCGAAGATCTGAATTGAAACTGTGATTGTTGGGAACTAAGGAAAAATAAGCTTTGTGCGAAGATCTGACCTGAAACTATGAAAGCTCCGTGCATAGATCTGTTGCCCTAGTGTGCAGTATTCTACTCGATCTGTGAAGCTCTGTGCTAAGAAAAGAAGTCTGATCTGAACGCTTTGAGATCTAATAGAGGTAAGAATAGTGAAAAGTTTTAGATCTAGAAGCTTTGTGCTCTGACGAATGTAAGATTAGTGGAAATTTTTGTTTCAAGACTATGGATCTAGGTATATTTGATAAATTTTGTCCTAGCCTAAAAACTAGGGCACAACTAGAAGAAAAGAGGTTTGATATGAGTAGATCTGATAAAAATAAAGAAAGATATGTTATACCTATGCATAGAAAGAATGTTTGGACTAACAAATGGATGCAAGATCCTAGAAATAATTTTTTGCAGGATAGCTACTATGATTCTAGTGCACAGAACAGGAAAGGTTGGGGATCTTTTAAAAGAAAGAGAGGATTAACTCTTTGTTATAGTTGCAGAAAACCGAGACATCTTGCTAAGGAATGCCCTGGTAGAAGACCTAGTTTTCTTTGTTGTAAAGTTGTGGATCATGAAGTTCTGGATTTCCCTAGAATGATTGCTAAGGTTGAAAGAATGAATATGAGCCAAGAAGACCCTGAGAAAGGTCAAGACACTAAGACCATGGCAGAACCCCAGAAAGAATCAGAGACTGTATTACTACAAATGAAAGAAACCCTAAATGACCACTGAAATATCAACTTATCAGAGATCTTCAAAGAAAAAGAATACATAGAATCAAGAATAGGAGACTTCGACATAGACTATGTTCTGGATGGAGAAACACAGGTGAATATTATGACAGAAAGAACTTGGGAAACCTTAGAAAAGCCTGCTATGATTCCTTCATTGGGGGGAATAGGATTATTTAGAGGAAAGTTGATAAACCTATGTGGAAAACTCACTCAAATATCTATGAGGGCCATTGGAACTTCGACAGAGGAAGAATTTGAAGTTGTTAAATTTATTGAGAATAACGCCCCATTTGCTATATTATTAGGAAAACCTTGGATTGAGAGGGATCAGGCCAAAAGGAAAGAAGAAGAAGTCTTAGAGCAGAAGAAACAGGAATTAAAAGATTTCATGACCAGGAAGATCACACACTTGATTGCAAAACAAGGGAACAGATTGAAGCTATTTAAAACCAGAGACTTGGATGTCAACATTGGAAGAACACAAGAAGACTCAAAGAAGACTGAAGCACCTACCCCGGAAGAAGTATTGCCCTTGAATCCTAGGAAAGAATCTCAACAGAGCAAATTTACTATGCCAAGAGGAGATAAGAATCATAATGGAAAGAGGAATACCGAGACAAAACTCACTGGAAAGTAGGCTAGAAAACTAAGCAAGAAGATATCAAAGATTGAAAAGTTACAGAAGGTTCCAGAGGGAACTTCGCAGAAGGAAAATTTACAAAATTGGCACTTCGTCGGGATATCAGAACAACGTCACATGGAACTTCGCCATAGCGAAGAAATATAGCCATTGGGAACAGTATAACCGTTAGACCGATACCCCGAATGGGTAGAAATGCATTT
The DNA here is from genome assembly GCA_010110895.2 of Picea sitchensis. NCBI lineage: Eukaryota > Viridiplantae > Streptophyta > Pinopsida > Pinales > Pinaceae > Picea > Picea sitchensis. The sequence continues at coordinate 4,417 of SNQJ01S0079881.1, forward strand.
ATGGTTAGACAACTCGCCATCAGATCGTTGGGACCGCGCTGTAATGGATAGAACTGAAGTTATGAAGGCTTCTCGCCCGTTGGATAGATCCGTTGTTTATTTATCTACTTATTCCATCGAACCTTGCATCGGGCACACTTTTTCTAGCCACAATTATTTGAGCTCACCGATTTGTTGATTTTGTGCAGTGGTCATCGAGTTATCGCTATCCATCCCGTTGTATTGAGTAGTTATTCTTCAAACCCGAGATAGGCAACCACGAGTGTGTATGTCCAAAGAACTTAGTGCAGTCGAAGAGTCTGTGAAGGAGGTACTCATCGACCTCATGAATGAAAGAGTAACATCTGAAAGAGTAATGTCTAAGGGTATACAAGCGTCGTCGAAGAGAGGAGTACAAGCCTCTTTGTTGACTACTCGTGGATCCATACCATCCCAAACAATAGCGGAAAAGAGAACCAAGCATAGAGATGACCTAGCAAATGCGAAGCTAATACCAACCATATTACCCGACTACATCCTGCCTCTAGCCGGCACAATGAGTCGTGATAGTTTACCAAGATATTTTGAGTACACCATGGTTACTACCTACCTCTCTAAGGGGATACGCGTAGTTCGAGCGCAGTAGGACAAGATCACAGCATTGAAGTTCAACGACTTCAACTTAGGGGACCACAAGAACCATAGAACATGCACCCCATATAAATACTTGACCAGAACGAAGGGGAAGAACTCAAAAATAATCCCCCAGTCATGGATGATGAACCTCATGTAGTCCACCCTGTTGAATGTAATGAAAATCCCACACTTTGGAAGGAAGCAGGAAGTTAACGCCTATGTCAAGCTCCTACTTTCATGTTACCATGGCAGATACTTATGGCTAGACCTCCATATCATAGTTGATCCAACACTGATCCATAGGATCACCGGGTTGAGTATGCAAGGACTCGATCCGCAGGACTTCTATCCAGGAAAAGCCACAGATCGTGCACTAGCACAGAAGATCAAGGACACATACGATGATGTTGAGAAGGGGATGCAAGGCTACAAGGTAGCCTCCATATAGAATGGCGCAGTGCGCCTAGCATGTCAGTTAATTGTAGGAAAGATAGTAAGAAAGAATAGACCCACGCAGGTCATAGGATTTGTCGTTGACCTCACGGGAAAATGCGTGGAAGGCATACAGATGAACTGGGCGAAGTACCTAGTCAATTGGTTAGAATTAGACTGCCGCGAAGCATAGGATCAAGGCTACGATTTCCACTTTAGCTGGCTCTTGATCCTCATCATGTTTGTTGCTTGGGAGATGCCAGAAGTTGTGACCTCCCAGACATTAAGCCATTTGAGCCGCTTGCTGCAAAGTTCTCCATGCTCTGGTACTCGAGCGATATGGGAAAACAGTGGCAGTTGAACGTTGTCTTTCACACATACTACCTCTAGCTGAAGAGGGCTATCGAAGCTAAACCTCACATGATGTTGAACACCCTACAGTGCTTTTGACCCCTCATGAAGTTCCACATAGATCGACACTTAATCTATATTATTGCGCGAGCATATGAACATAAGGAGGAGCTTTAGTCATAATACAAGCTCACTGAAGAGGACCTCAAGGAGATAACTAAGGAATGGTCAGTCGACTTCCTTATCCCCACTGACCCTGCAAAGATGTTTGACCCTGAACTTGACAGCCTAGAGGCCGTTCACATAGAACATGACACACCTGAAACTAGAAGAAGGAAGAAGACCAAAGAATTCCAAGACTTAAGCAGCGCCTCAGAAAATATTGCTTCAGTATCACCTGATCGAGGGGGTGATGACGAAGTAGAAGAGACAAATGGCAAAGAAGTTGAGCAAAAGCAAGGCGAGGTAACACCGCCTGGAGATGAGGTCGATCCTTTGAAGAAGAGGAAGTTCTCTCCCTCAAAACCCTCTTCCCGAAAGAAATCCAGAGCCACCGTGACTAAGATGAAGACTATGCTCACTATCGATGACTTTGACTTCATCATCGCAACTGTAAACAATGCCTCGTAGGAAATCTTGCAAAAACAAGAAGCCAAGCAGGAGGAGATGTACGACAAAATCGAAGGCAAACTCCAAGGAGTACAACAAGCTCTTCAGTCCAGTCGCACAGTGTCTATTATGCCCCTGCCATCGAGAGAACCAGAATTGGGAGATGAACCAGCCCAACTCCGTCGACTAGCTGATGCGATCGAAGCTCACCTTCGTTGCACACAAGAAGAAATTGAACAAGCTACCCAGGCCTTGAAACAAGTGCTATAAGTACTCGTAGAACAACGTTGGCTTGCAGAGCAGGAGAAGTTTGCTCTCCAGATGAAGTTTGAAAAGGAGAAAGCAGAGATTCAAGAAGAAAAGGAACAGTTGCTCACAGAGCAGCTCGAAGTGAAAGAAGCAGTCAACAGAGCACTCCGCTCTGTGACGGGCTTAGAGTTGAAGGCAGAAGACTGAGTCAAGCATCAAGTAGAGCAGCTCGTGGAAGCTATCTAGCAGCTACAAAAAATAATAGCAGACTTAGAGCTCCACGCAGTGCCTAACACCCCGCAGGATGTGAGAGATCAAAGAGATGCAACTGCTCAAGGCACAGTTGAGAGAATAAAGGCCGTTACCATGGAGTGCAAGAAACTGAGTGATCACAATGCCCAGACTTATGAGCGACTCACTAACAACAGTGAGCTGAAGGCATTGGAGTTGCAGCTCCAGGAAGCAAAGCAGCAAGTAGAAATAGTACAGGCGCAGTTGAAGCCCCTGTCAGCCATTGAGAGGATAAAATGATCCCAAGAATAGTGCAGTGCTCAACAACAGGTCCATGCCATTCATAGTAGAGTCGTGGAAGTGACTTAGAGGCTCCAAACTATACAGGATGAGGCTTGCCAGCTATTCACAGAGATCGAAGCCCAAGGACCAGAACTGGAGCAAGTCATCATTGCAACCAAACAACGCTTAGAGGGACCTATCAACGAAGTATTTATCCAAGAGTTCATTTAGCAGGAGGCCATGGCACAACAACAAGTCCAAGCAGCTCGAGCCAATCTCGAGGCTTTTGAAGCAGAGCTACCCAGAGCAGAGTGACTCGGGACGAGTCACAAGTGAGTGTTGGGGGCCTGTTGGCCCTTGACCAAGTTTTGAGGATTCTTGGTCATGTTTGACCTAGTTTTGGGACTTCGACAGGTTGTCGAAGGTGGAGCACAAGACAAAGCAGAGATCGCGGGATCTCAGCCCATTTTTAGGGATTTTTGGGGATTATGTAATAGGTGTGGGATGTCGGCCCATGGGTTTACCCATGTTTAGGCCTGATTTTGTAATGTATAAATAAGTAGCTAGGTGATGTAAGAAGTAGACCTAGTAGGCCGGCGCGCTAAGTGATAAGTGTTAATTTCTAAGTGCAATTGGTGATTGTAATGGCTTTGTGCATACTATGTGAGACTTGCAGAGCTATGTGCAAGTAACCGTAAGAGACCGTGTGTAGGATTTGTGTTGTAATCTAGCTTGGAGAAGGAGGATCTAGCAAAGAGTGCGCAAATCTCTTGTCCTTTGCGAAGTTGATCTTGAGGCTCTATGCATGTAACTGATTAACTGAAGATAATAAAGAAGACGAAGAGTTGGTGGACGTAGCCCCAGGGTGGGGGTGAACCACGCATAAGCTGTGTTGTGAATGCTTTGTGCTTTTGGTTGTTCTTATGACTCAAATGCTTAGTGCGATGTTAGATGATAGATGAGTCTGTCATGATGTGCTAGCTTAGTGTTGAATGATGTGAATGAATGTTGGATCTAATATCTATTTGTATGCTTAGTGCTTGGATCTATTGAATCTGTATGAATATTGTGTCGATCTGTTGTTAGGGTTTAGCTGCACTATGAACTAAGATGAATATTAATGAACTGTAATAAGTAAGTGTTCTGTTAAGGTGTTACAATCACGAATATGTGTCCCAGCTAAGGTAGCAGACACTGGAGTCCTGCAACCACCCCTGCCTCTACCTCGGATGAGACTTCATCTGCTTCGCAGGTGATCCCGAAAGGGCCAGTAGTTAAGGTTTTGTTGGTGCGTTGTTGTAGCGTTGAACCTTGGATCTACCCATGTGCCAACAAATGGTTCTGTTTCCAGGACCTGAAACTGTGATTGTTGCGAACTGAGGAAGAAGAAGCTCTGTGCGAAGATCTAAATTGAAACTGTGATTGCTGGGAACTAAGGAAAAAGAAGCTTTGTGCGAAGATCTGATCTGAAACTGTGAAAGCTCTTTGCGTAGATCTGTTTCCCTAGTGCACAGTATTCTACTCGATCTGCGAAGCTCTGTGCTAAGAAAAGAAGTCTGATCTGAAGAAAAGAGGTAAGATCTGAACGCTTTGTGCTCTGATAGAGGTAAAAATAGTGAAAAGTTTTAGATCTGGAAGCTTTGTGCTCTGACGAACATAAGATTAGTGGAAATTTTTGTTTCAAGACTATGGATCTAGGTATATTTGATAAATTTTGTCCTAGCCTGAAAACTAGGGCACAATTAGAAGAAAAGAGGTTTGATATGAGTAGATCTGATAAAAATAATGAAAGATATGTTATACCTATGCATAGAAAGAATGTTTGAACTAACAAATGGATGCAAGATCCTAGAGAGAATTTTTTTGCAGGATAGCTACTATGATTCTAGTGCATAGAATAGAAAAGGTTGGGGATCTTTTAAAAGAAAGAGAGGATTATATTTTTGTTACAATTGTAGAAGACCGGGACATCTTTCTAAGGAATGCCCTGGTAGAAGATATCGTTGTCTTTGTTGTAAAGTTGTTGATCATGAAGTTCTGGATTTCCCTAGAATGATTGCTAAGGTTGAAAGAATGAATATGAGCCAAGAAGACCCTGAGAAAGGTCAATACACTAAGACCATGGAAAAACCCCAAAAAGAATCAGAGACTGTATTACTACAAATGAAAGAAACCCTGAATGACCACCGAAATATCAACTTATCAGAGATCTTCAAAGAAAAAGAATAAATAGAAGCAAGAATAGGAGTCTTCGACATAGACTGTGTTCTGGATGGAGAAACACAGGTGAATATTATCACAGAAAGAACTTGGGAAACCTTACGAAAGCCTGCTATGATTCCTTCATTGGGGGGAATAGGATTATTTAGAGGAAAGCTGATAAACATATGTGGAAAGATCACTCAGATATCTATGAGGGCCCATGGAACTTCGACAGAGGAAGAATTTGAAGTTGTTAAATTTATTGAGAACAACACCCCATTTTCTATATTACTAGGAAAACCTTGGATTGAGAGGGATCAGGCTAGAAGGAAAGAAGAAGAAGTCTTAGAGAAGAAGAAATGGGAATTAAAAGATTTCATGACCAGGAAGATCGCACACTTGATTGCAGAACAGGAGAACATATCGAAGCTATTTAAAACCAGAGACTTGGATGTCGACATTGGAAGAACAAAAGAAGACTCACAGAAGACCGAAGCACCTACCCCAGAAGAAGTATTTCCCTTGAATCCTAGGAAAGAATCTCAACAAAGCAAAGTTATTATGCCAAGACGAGATAATAATCAGAATGGAAAAAGGAATTTCGAGACAAAGCTCACTGGAAAGTAGGCTAGAAAACTAAGCAAGAAGAGATCAAAGATTGAAAAGTTACAGAAGCTTCTAGAGGGAACTTCGGAGAAGGAAAATTTACAAAACTGGCACTTCGTCGGGATATCATAACAACGTCACATGGCACTTCGCCATAGTGAAGAAATATATCCATTGGGAACAATATAACCGTTAGACCGATACCCCGAACAGGTAGAAAGGCATTTATGGTCAGACAGCTCGCCATCAGTCCATTGGGACCGCGCCGTAACGGACAGAACTGAAGTTATGAAGGCTTCTCGCCCGTTGGATAGATCCATTGCTTATTTATCTACTTCTTTCGTCGAACCTTGCACCGAGCACACTTTTTCCAACCACGATTATCTGAGCTCACCGATTTGTTGATTTCGTATAGTGTTCATCGAGCTATCTCTATCCATCCCGTTGTATTGAGTAGTTATTCTTCAAACCCGAGATAGGCAACCATGAGCGTGTATGTCCGAAGAACTTAGCGCAGTTGAAGAGTCTATGAAGTAGGTACTCATCGACCTCATGACTGAAAGAGTAATGTCTGAGGGTATACAAGCGTCATCGACGAGAGGAGTACAAGCCTCTTCATCGACTGCTCACGGATCTGGACCATCCTGACCAACAGCAGAAAAGAGAACCAAGCATAGAGACGACCTAGAAAATGCGAAGCTAATACCAACCATATTACCCGACTACATCCCGCCTCTAGTCGGCACGGTGAGTCCTGATAGTTTACCAAGAGATTTTGAATACACCATGGTTACTGTGTACCTCTTGAAGGGGATATGCACAGTTTGAGCGCAACATGACAAGATCGCAGCGTTGAAGTTCAACAACTTCAACTTAGGGGACCGCAAGAACCATAGTACGCTCACCCCGTATAAATACTTGACCAGAATGAAGGGGAAGAACTTGAAAATAATCTCCCATCCATAGACGATGAACCTTGTGCAGTCCACCCTGTTGAATGTAATGAAAATCCCACACTTTGGAAGGCACCAGGAAGTTAACGCCTGTGTCAAGCTCCTACGTTCATGTTACCATGGTGGCTACTTATGGCTAGACCATCGTATCACAGTCGAGCCGACATCGATCCATAGGATCAATGGGTTGAGTATGCAAGGACCCAATCTGCAGGACTTCTATCCAGGAAAATCCACAGATCACGCACTAGCACAGAAGATCAAGGACACATACAACGATGTTGAGAAGGGGACGTGAGGCTACAAGGTAGCCTCCATCCAAAATGGCGCAGTGCGCTTAGCATATCAGTTAATTGTAGGAAAGCTAGTAAGAAAGAACTAACCCACGTAGGTCACAAGCTTTGTCGTTGACCTTGCGGGGAAATGCGTGGAATGAATACAAATGAAATGGGCAAAGTACCTAGTCAATCAGTTAGAATTAGACTACTGTGAAGAACAGGATCAGGGCTACGAGTTCCACTTTAGCTGGCTCCCGATCCTCATCGCGTTTGTTGCTTGGGAGATTCTGAAAGGTGCGACCTCCTGGACATTGAGTCGTTCGAGCCTCTTGCTACGAAGTTCACCACACTCTGGTACTCGAGCGATATGGGAAAACAGTGGTAGTCGAACATTGTCTTTCACACATACTACCTCCAGCTGAAGAGGGCTACCAAATCTGAACCTTGCATGACACCGAACACCCTACAACGCTTTTGACCCCTCATGAAGTTTCGCATAGATCGATGCAGGTCCACGCCATTCAGAGCAGAGTCATGGAAGTGACTCAGAGGCTCCAACCTATATAGGACTAGGCTTGCCAGCAATTCACAGAGATCGAAGGCCAAGGAACAGAACTAGAGCAATTTGTCACTGCAGCCGAACAATGCTTAGAGGGACCTGTCAACGAAGCTGTTATCCAAGAGTTTGTTGAGCAGGAGGCCATTGCACAACAACAAGTCGAAGCAACTCGAGCCAAGCTTGAGGCTTTTGAAGCAGAGCTACCCAGAGCAGAGTGACTCGAGACGAGTCACAGGTGAGTCTTGGGGAAATGTTGGCCCTTGACCAAGTTTTGAGGATTCTTGGTCATGTTTGACCTAGTTTTGGGACTTCGACAGGTTGTCGAAGGTGGAGCGTAAGACGAAGAGGAGATCGCGGGATCTCAACCCCTTTTTAGGGATTTTTGGGTTTTTAGGGCTTATGTAATGGGTATGGGATGTCGGCCCATGGGTTTACCCATGTTTAGGCCCGATTTTGTAATGTATAAATAAGTAGCTAGGTGATGTAAGAAGTAGACCTAGTAGGCCGGTGTGATAAGTGCTAAGTGTTAATTGCTAAGTGCAATTGGTGACTATAATGGCTTTGTGCATACTGTGTGAGACTTGCAAAGCTACGTGCAAGTAACTGTAAGAGACTGTGTGTAGGCTTTGTGCTGTAATCTAGCTTGGAGAAGGAGGATCTAGCGAAGAGTGTGCAGATCTCCTGTCCTCTACGAAGTTGATCTTGAGGCTCTGTGCATGTAACTGATTGACCGAAGATATTAAAGAAGACGAAAAGTTGGTGGACGTAGCCCCAGGGTGGGGGTGAACCACGTATATCATGTGTTGTGAATGCTTTGTGCTTTTGGTTGTTCTTGTGATTCAAATGCTTAGTGTGATGTTAGATGATAGATGAATCTGATGTGCTTGCTTAGTGTTGAATAATGTGAATGAATTCTAGATCTAATCTCTAATTGTATGCTTAGTGCTTGGATCTATTGAATATGTATGAATACTGCGCCAATCTATTGTCAGGGTTTAGATGTGTTGTGAACTAAGATGAATATTAACGAATTGTAATAACTAAATGTTCTGTTAAGGTGTTACAATCACAGATCTATGTCCCATCTAAGGTTGCAGACACTGGAGTCTTGTAACCACCCATGCCTCTACCTCAGGTGAGACTTTATCTGCTTCGCAGGTGATGCCGAAAGGGCCGGTAGTTATGGTTTTGTTGGTGCATTGTTGTAGCATTGAACCCTGGGTTTTCCCCTGTGCCAACACGCTCCATCTTCGACCAGCCCATCGAAGTCCCAAAAGTGGTCAAACATGACCAATGTTTCCTCAAAACTTGATCAAGGACCAACAGGCCCCCAACACTCACCTGTGACTCGTCCTGAGTCACTCAGATCTGGGCAACGCTACTTCAAAGGCCTCAATCTTAGCTCGATCTACCTCAACTTGTTGCTTCGCCAGAGCCTCCTGCTCAACAAACTACTAAATCATTTTCTCTGTAACAAGCCCTTCCAAGCGTTGTTCCACTGTCATAACCACTTGGTCTAGCTACGAGCCTTGTCCTTCAATCACTTCAAAAATAATGTAGGCTTCATTCTGCATCGACTGTAGTCTCTGTGTTACTTCCATGACTCTGCTCTAGATGGCAGTAATATGTTGCTGGACTGCACACTTCTCCTGTGATCTCTTCATTCACTCAATGACAGTGAGTAGCTTCATCTACGCCTGCACAGTGGATGTCTGCTGCTGCACCTCCTGTAGTTGTGCTTCCAGTTTCCTCAGCTCTGGATCTTCTGTGAGGCATTCATAGGTTTGCGCAGTTCAATCACTCAACTTCTTACAATATGAGGCGAGGGTCCTGATCATTCCAACTGCGCTCTTGGCAGCTTCCTCCCTCTGATCACGCAATTCTTGCAGAGTGCTTGGCACTGTTTGGATCTCTAACTTCGTTATCCTTACTTGAAGTTGTTGAATGGACTCAATGAGCTTCCCCACTTGCATATCGATTGAATCTGGTTCCTCTTGTGCCAATCTCGACACAAAGTGAAGTGCTTTAGTCACCACTTCTTTGACCGCAGTCTGCTCTGCAAATAGCTGGTCTTTTTCTTTCTGTACCTTTTCTTTGTCCTCCTTGAAAATCGCCCGAATTTCATCTTTCTCCTTCGCGTAGGTGGTTACACAAGACTGCGCAACTCGTAGTTGCTCCACAACCTCCTCCTTTTTTTGCTTCAAGGCTTTCGTAGCCTTCTCCTTCTCTTCATGGACTCGATGAAGTCGAGCCTCTGTTGCATCTGCTAGTCTTCATAGTTGGGAAGGCTCATCCCCCAATTCTGCAATCTTCAACGAAGAAGGCACAGTAAGTACTGTGCGGCTCGAATGGATGGCTTGTTGTATCTCCCTCAACTCTTTCTCAATTCTTTCATACAACGTCTCCTGCTTTGCTCCATATCGCTGCAAGATATCCTCTGAAGCATCCTCTAAGGCTGCGATGATTAGATCGACATCATCCTCTATGAGCATAGCCTTCATCTTGGGCTTACTGGCGCACGTATTCTTTCTTGTTGAGGGTTTCTGCGAAGAAACCTTCCTCTTCTTCGATGTTTCAGCCTCAGTAGGGGGATCCTTCGATGGTGTAACTTCACCTTTTCCTTGCTTTTCTCCTTCTTCCCCTCCTTCTTCTTGATTTACTTCATCTCATACTCCTCCTGTGGGCGAGTCAGGCCCACTTTCCTCCGAGGCATTGTCCTCCTCATTAGTTTCTATGTTCTGCACTTTCTCCTTTTTCTTCTTTTTCTTCGCGCTAGTCTGTCCGTCATGCTCAACCCGGGTGACCAAAGTGCTTCCTATGATGTCAGGGTCGGAGAGTTCTACATCGTCAATCGGTACAAGGAACTCTGCCGACCATTCTTTGGTGATCTCCTCCATGTCTTCTTCAGTCAGCTTATAATAGGACTGTAACTCCTCCTTGCTCCAATCCCTACGTGCAGTGATATAGATAAAATGTTGATCTACGCAGAACTTCGCTAGCGGTCTGTACTGGTGCAATGTGTTCGGTGTCATTCGTGGAAATGCCTCAATAGCATGCTTCAGCTGTTGGTAGTAAGCATGGAACACAACGTTCAATTGCCACTGCTTCGACATATCATTTGTATACCACAAAGTGGAGAACCTTGCGGCCAATGGCTCTGATGGCTCAACTTCTGGAAATGTCGCTCCTTCCGGCAAATGTCACATTTGTATACCAAGCAACAAATGTGATCAGTACAAGTAACCAGCTGAAATGGAACTCATACCCTTGATCCTGCGCTTCGCGACAGTATTTCTCGAGCTCGTTGACGAGGTAACTCGCCCAGTTCATTTGCATACCCTCCACGCACTTCCCTGCGAGGTCCACTACGAACCCAGTGACCTATGTTGGGCGGTTCTTTCTAACGAGCTTGTCAGCTATAAGTTGGCAAGCGAGGCACACTGCGCCATCCTAGATAGAGGCTACCTTGTAGCCTCGCTTTCCATTTTCTACATCGCCATAATTCTCCTTTATGTGTTGTGCCAGGGAGCGATCTGAAGTCTTCCCTGGGTAGAACTGTTGAGGGTCCCGTCCCTGCATGCTCAACCCTGTAATCAAGTGGATCAGCATCGGATCCACAGTAACACACCTGTCGAGCCACAGATACCCTCCATGGTAGCATGACAAGAGGATTTTAACGCAAGCATTAACCTCCTGATGTTGACCAAAGTGAGGAATCTTCATTACATTCAGTATTGTCGACTGCACGAGCTCCTTAATCCACGGCTGGGAGACTATGTGCGGCTTCTTCCCAGTCCTCCTCATCAAATACCTATGGGGCGCGAGCATGGCGTAGTTCTTTATGTCGCCGAGATTAAAGTCATTATTCTTCAGAGCTGGGATCTGTCCCAACTGGGGTCCAACTATGTGTATCCCCTCTGGGATGTATGTTGTGATCAATGTGTACTCAAAGTCACGTGGGATGTTATCGCGGTTAACCACGTCAGCCAAAGGCGATATATAATTTGGCAAGACCGACGGGATCTAGTTCACGTTAGCCAGATCATCACGGTGCTTTTTTCACTTCTCAGTAACATGGCTAGAATGACATCCAGTCGAGGGGGGTGCTTGTAGTCCCCCATTCAACGATGCCTGTATTCCAACATACATAACTCTCTCAGCCATGAGTTCCACGAGAATATCCTCCACAGACTTCTCTAATGCGCTAGGTTCACCCGACATTCACACTTGTAACAAAATAGATCAGGTAGGCGAACAGACAAGCGAGGTAATCAAAAGAATGGCGAGGTCTAGAAATCACAACGCGATATATAATCGATTCTCTGTTAGCTTGGATAATCACGGGTGGCAAAAAGTGGTCCCGACGCAGCGTCCGACGGGTTAAATAAGAAAGCGTCGTAACAGATTCCTCCAACAAGCAGGAATGCGTCCATCAATGTGAATCCATCTGTTATGGCATGGTCTCAACGGTCCATTCGCTCATAACTGCTTTTTCTAGCCTTTCTAGTGCATCATTCTAACGATCGGGGAACCTCCAACGATCTTGTAGCTTCGCCATGGCGAAGTCCCATTCTGCATGGTTCTATTGTTCCAACGAGGTTCGGGGTCTGCAACCCTGCCCCCTGCGAAGTTTTATTTGAAACTTCCTGTAGTTTTTCTAATTTGGATTTCTTCTTACTGAGATTTCTTGCCTTCTTTCCTGTGATCTGAGTCTCTGGATTCTTCTTTCCATTCTTATTCTTATCTTCTCTTAGCATAGTAGCTTCACACTATTGATGTTCTTTCAAAGGGTTCAAAGGTAATACCTCTTCTCTTATTAACTCCAGGGTAGGTATTCTTCTTTCTTGCATGGATAGGTCCTTCAAACCTTTTTGCATTCTTTCAACCTCGACAATTAATTCTCTTACCCTCTGTTGCTTCGACTTATCCTCTTTTTCTTCTATTAGTCACTCTATTTTTTTGGTTATGAGGTCCCTGTTAGAATATAGAAGATGGTGTGCTCGTTTTACCATTGACGATACCTTCGTCACCCAACCATAGGCCGAAGCCTCCCTCCGAGCACCTTAACCTTGACTGAGAATTCCTCCGGAAGCAAACCCTAGGCTAGATAGCCAAACAAAGGGTAGCGCACCTTTCCCCAAGGATAACACATCACAAAAGACTGATCAGATAGTCCAAGCCCTCGCCAATAGATAGTCCAAGCCAACACTAAAACTAGTTGCTGCTGCAACTGCACCTGCAGTCCTCCTCCACACATGCGCACCAAACTGGAGCTGCAGTGCGCACCAAACTGGGAATTGCAATTCAAAGATACTGTCAAATGAGAACTGGCGCCCTATATTTATACTGGTTCTACCAGATTTGTTGGGGCCGACTTTTCCTTTTGGATAGGTGTTTGTTCAGTATATTATTATTATTTATGGTTGACTTCTTCTCTTGGAGGCTAATAACCTAATATAAATTATCTTCTTGAGCTGACAAGGCTTCTAGGGTTATTAGCCAACTCATTAGGGTTTCTCTTGCTTCCTAGAGTCTTCTATCCTCGTCAGGTTCACACGTGGAGGTAAATACCTCCCGCAGCTACCATAATATTAACACTCCCTCCTAGCTAGAGAGGTATTTACAGGTAATGGACTTGAGCACAAAACATACCATTTACCCAGTAGCATC
>SNQJ01S0079881.1:17463-33741 GCA_010110895.2 Picea sitchensis
AAATGTCTTTCTCTTGATTTGACTTCCTCCTTGAACCAAACTTCCTTTTGTTCCTGAAGTTCTTGAATCTTGTTGTGAAGGCTTGATCATCGTACTTATTTTGGGGTTTCTCTTTTACATTGATCCTTGATTCTTCTTGAGCACAACAAGTCCAAAGTTCTTCAAATGTTGGGTACTCCTTCCTTGTGTTCATGCTTGCGGCAAATGCATCCCAAGTCTTGAGAAGACCATTGAGTACTATGTTCACCAATTCCTTTTCTGAAGTGATCTCTTCAATAGCTTGTAGTTGATCTCTTAGCTGGGAGATCCTTACAAAGTATGATGTTATGTTGTCATCTTCATTCATCTTCATGTCACAGAGCTCATTCTTTAGACTCATAACTTGTCCAATGTTTCTGACTGAGAAGAGATTTTTTAGGGCATCGTACATCTTCTTCGATGAGTCAAGATGAGAGATATAGGGTATCAAGTGGTCTTTTATAGAATCCACTATGATACTCATGGCATTGATGTCAACATCTTTGAACTTCTCCATAGCTGCAATGCTCTACGGTTCCTTCTCTTCTTCTTCAAACTCTGGCTTCACGATCTTTCCTTTCACAATATCCAGCACTTTATTCTTAGCAAGGATGAGGTCAATCCTTGTCTTCCACGCTCTGAAGTTAGAGGCTCCATCTAACTTATTCTTAGACTTCATAGAGTTCGTCATGGCTGCTTGACTTGATCAAACCCTAGATTTGACCAGAAATCCAAACTTCACGTCTTGGCCTTCTGAGAGTACCAGGAGATGCACTGGGCTAGGGCGCACTGATCTATCTGGATATTGGGTCAATCTTGTCACTTAAGGTGCCTCGACAAGAGGTTTAGGGTTTCTGCAACTGCTTCTGCTAGTAACCCTAGCTGCAGTGATTTTGGAAACTGCTCCTGCTAGTAACCCTAGTTGCAGTTCCTCAACGAGCTCAATATCCAGCGACTATGTTTCCTTCCAACGTTTTAGACTGATTGAAGGGGTGTGGGCCCATAACCTGTTAAAATATAGAAGATGGTGTGTTCGTTTTACCATTGACGATACCCTCGTCACCCAACCATAGGCCGAAGCCTCCCTCCGAGCACCTTAACTTTGACTAAGAATTCCTCCGGAAGCAAACCCTAGGCTAGATAGCCAAACAAAGGGTAGCACACCTTTCCCCAAGGATAATGCATCACAAAAGACTGATCAGATAGTCCAAGCCCTCACCAATAGATAGTCCAAGCCAACACTGAAACTAGCTGTTGCTGCAACTGCACCTGCAGTCCTCCTCCACACGTGCGCACCAAACTGGAGCTACAGTGCGCACCAAACTGGGAACTGCAATTCTGAGATACTGTCAAATGAGAACTGGCGCCCTGTATTTATACTGGTTCTGCCAGATTTGCTAGGGGCGACTTCTCCTTCTGGATAGGTGTCTGTTCAGTATATTATTATTATTTCTGGTCGACTTCTTCTCTTGGAGGCTAATAACCTAATATAAATTATCTTCTTGAGCCGACAAGGCTTCTAAGGTTATTAGCCAACTCATTAGGGTTTCTCTTGGTTCCCGGAGTCTTCTATCCTCGTCAAGTTCACACATGGAGGTAAATACCTCCCGCAGCTACCATAATATTAACAATCCCTTAGTTCTTGCCTTTTCTATTCTGTAGCTTCCTCTTCTGCTTTCCTTCTGATCTGATCCTTCTCAATCCAAGTCTTTCCTAATAAAAGTGGAAAAGGGGCGTCGTTCTCAACAAATTTAATGACTTCAAATTCTTTTTTAGTCGATGTTTCTTGAGCAATCATAGGTATATTAGTAACTCTTCCACATAGGGTTATCATCTTTCCTTTAAACAATCCTACCATTCCCAATGAAGGTATCATAGCAGGATTTCCCAAAATTTCCCAAGTGCTTTCTGGCATAATATTCACGTGTGTTTCTTCATCCAATACACAGTCTATGTCAAAGTCTTCTATTCTTGTAACTATGCACTGTTTTTCTTTCAGGATCTCTGGTAAACTCATATCTCTGTGATCATCCATTACTTCTTTTAACTGTACTAACATAGTCTCTGACTCTTTCTCTTTATGATTCTCTAACATATCCTTAGTATTTTGACCTTCTTTATAGTTTTCTTGTCTCATGTTCATCTTTTCAACTTTAGCAATCATTCTTGGACAATCCTCAACCTCATGACCAACAACTTTACAACAAAGAAAAATAGGACCTGTACCAGGGCATCTCTTAGCAAGATGTCCTGGTCTTCTGCACTTATAACACATCGTCATTCCTCTCTTTCTTTTAAACGATCCCCAACCTCTCCTGTACTACACACTGGGATCACAGTGCTGGACCTGCAATCTGCAAAAATTCTTTCTTGGTTCCTGCATCCACTTATTAGTCCAAAAATTCTTTCTATGCATAGAAATAACATATCTTTCTCTATTTCTATCAAATTTATTCAGATCAACTCTTTCTTCTAACCGTGCCCTAACTTTCAGACTAGGACAAAATCTATCAAACATATCTAGATTCATATTTTCAAAGAAAAAATTTCCAGTTATCTTACCCTTACCAGAGCACAAAGCTTTAAGATCTTACCTATTTTCTTTAGATCGGGTTTCTTTCTTAGCACAGAGCTTCGCAAGTCAAGTAGAATACTATGCACTACAACAACAGATCTACGCATAGAGCTTTCTCTTTTCTTTGGTTCCCAACAATCACAGTTTCAGATCTCGGCAACAGAACCATTTGTTGGCATAGGGGCAGACCCAGGGTTCAACGCTTTAAACAATGCACCAACAAAGCCCTAATAATCGACCCTTTCGATAACACCTGCAAAGCAGATGAAGTCCCACCTGAGGTAGAGGCAGTGGGGGTTGCAGGACTCAGGTATCTACAACCAAGATAGGACACAGATCTGTGATTACAACACTCGGAAGAGCACTTAGACAACAATATGCATAAATTCATAAGTCTCATTCTAATCGCAGACTAAACCCTTATTACAGATCAGCGCAGTAACAATAAAGATCAAGCACTTTCAATCACTTAACACATAGCATTAGCTCAGATCTAGCATTCATTCATGTCTAATACCATTAAGCACTAAGCAACAACATCATATGCATTCATCTACATTATAACAACAACACTAAGCAAATGAACAACATAATCCACAACGCACAAAGCACATCAAGACACAGGATATACATGGTTCACCCCAGTGCGGGGCTACATCCACCAACTTCTTCTTCTTCTTTATTAGTCTTCAAGCTTCTTACATTCATCTACTCCTGTGCACAAAGCCACAGAGCCCAACTCCGCAAAGGACAGGAGATCTGCGCGCTGCGCGCCAGATCCTCCTTCCCAAAATTAGGTCAAGGCACAGAGCCAACTCCTTAGTAGCACAGAGCCTTACTTTACATAGCCAGTTCGCACATAGCAACTTACAACCTCTTACACTAAGCCCACATTAACACTTACAACATATTGTGCACATGGCCAACCACACCGGCTTCTTACATTGCTTAGCTACTTATTTATACATTTGCAAAAAGGCCTAACCACGGGTAAACCCATGGGCCGACATCCCATAACCCATCACATAAACCCTAGTAAACCCTTTGTTGGGTCCACAAGCCCGCAAAATAAGTGAGATCCCACAATCTCAGCTCCGCATGGGCGCTCCATCTTCAACCAGCCCGTCGAAGTCCCAAAAGTGGTCAAACACGACCAATGTTTCCTCAAAACTTGGTCAAGGGCCAACATTTAGGCTCTTTATTATGCAATAATAACCAATTTACAAACTATCTAGTTTAACCTCATGCTCCTCATAGAACTCTGGGCAACATCTCCTTCACTCTCAACCAAATAACCCCTCTTCCTTTGTGGGGAAATTGTATATAGGCTGATGGCTTAGATGGGGGATAGCTAGAAGGTCAAGCATCCCCAACCCTTCAGCTTCCCTATGCTCATTTTCTGTCTTTTATTTTATTACATTAAAGAAGATGTCTCATGTTTTTAAATTTTTAAAATACATTACACACACACGCGATACTTTTCCTCACAAATTTACATTTGCTATACTTGCTTTATGATTTGATATTAATGCAGGGGTGGATATCATTTGTGATGGCATGGGGCTCTTCATGCCAACAACCTGTTCTCCTTCCTCATCCATAGCCTCGAGCCTTGCCGGTGTCGATCATAGTAGAACCTATGCCAATAGCCAATTGTTTTTGTGCAAATCCAACTCGGATAAAAAAATCTAAGATATGTTTTCCCAAATCCGTGAATCACATCTATAATAAACTAGTTGACAAAAACCAATACATTTAACTTAAGAGATTCGAAGCAAATACATATTAATTCAAAACTAAACAGTCGCTCTAAATAATAAACCCAATATATATTTAAATAAAGAAATGGAGTTAAATTAACTATCGTATCAAACACTTGAATAAATTAATAATAATAATAATAATAATAATCTAATTTTAAGGTCACCACCAAGTGAGACACCAAATTGGTGTATGAGACCCCTTTGTTAGTGGGACAAAGGACCCCCTTCGTGCAACCGATTGGATTGCTAAAATCTACAGGAATAGGGTATATACAACTTTATAGACTTTAGCAATCAAATTGTTGCACGGAAGGAATCCCTTATCCCACCAACAAAGAGGTCTCATACACCAATTTAGTATAACATTCCCAATAACTATGAAATGATATAAATAAAGAAACAGTGTATTCAAAAGAATTTCATGCCCCTTACACATATTATGTTAAGTAAATTTTAAACCATCTTTTCTCTGTGTATTTACTTGAATTCATGGGGGGATAAGCTTCGGTATTTCAACGCACACCCGAGGCCAACTTGATTCGAGTCTGAATTGATGAGAGGATTGGAAAGGTTCATAACCATTTCCACCCACCCAAAACGCCCTCCAGCAAGATCGTCAACTGGTAGGAATCCGGGACCTTTTAGCGGTTCAAAACCCTAAAACTCCCACTAGACCTCGCACTCTAAAAAGTAATACAAAACCCTAATCGATTTGACTCATGAAAGCCCTATAAATCCGAAGACTTGACTCGTTAAAACCCTAAAAATCCCAGCAGACCTTTGTCGTTAAATCCTAAAATCGCCAAAGCTCAAAACTACCAATTGAAGCCTGTTGCTCGGCCATGGACGACCTAGTTGTACCCTGCGTCGACCTCATGCGTTTGGGACATGAATCTGACATTGTTGTGCATTGTTTTTTCCAATATATAATGTACATGATAGGTTTTTATTTTCAGCTATTGAGTGTTTTGAAGCTATATTTTATGTGCATGCCCTCTTTATATTCTGGAGATAATGTCCTCAGCAGTTTTAAAAATGTAGGGCCTTGGGGTTATTTGATTGGAGTTCGAGTGAAGGGGATGAGGGAGTTTTGGCTCCATGTCTCTCCACTTCTCATGAAGCTCCATATATTGAATCAGCCATACTGGATTTCCAGGAGGTTGGGGAAGTTTCATCTGTCTTCCTTATCCAGAAATTGGCATACATGTGCGTCCGCGCACGTATTTTTTGTTTGATTTTTCATTTTTTACTTGCACAAATTTCAAATGACGGTTTCTTTAACCCCTGCTCTAATCTGAGAAGTGCATGAGAAGCGTCCCTCAACTTCTGAGTTACCTTTGGAAAATACATCTTCTTGTGAAGGTTCGGAAATCAATTGAATATTTTTTTGTTTTGACGTTTCATTTTTTTTATATTGTTTCCAAATGATGTCTTTTAAACCCCTGCTGTACTGATAAGTGCATGAGAAGCGTCCCTCAACTTCTAAGTTACCATTGGAAGATACATTTTCTGATAAATGTTGGAAAGCCAATTGGATTTATAGCACTTCAGTAGCCATTAACATTTGGGTTTTCAATCAGCACTGTAGTAATAAACAGAAGAAGCTGCTGTAGTAGTTATTGGATTTTTCGCCTTTTTCCTTTTCTTCTCTTCTGGTATTTGTTGGAAAACAAATTATATGTTGAATAGGCAATAGTTCCAATTGATAGCAGCGCAGCTGCAGCGAATGATTTAAATTTTTGTAACAGGTCCATAATCTCTAGTTCGGATGTGCAGACTCTTAAAATGATTGATTATTTGCAATTATTTTTTTATAAAAAATTATAACATTTATTTAGTTTCTTACTGTTGTACACTCATAATCTTATCTTTACCCATCTAACAACAAAATCACATAATAGTCCAATTGGTTTCATGAATATTCTCTATTTTTGTTATTGCACTTGAACTTCTCTTTCTACATCGTAAATTATTAGTTTTGAAAAGAAATGGCTTATCTTGACACCACAAACTACTCTTTGAAATTAGATATGCCTTCAAACTTAATTATAACTAGTATTATATGGCTCAAGGGATTTCAAGATGTGCTTATGATATGAACTTCTTTATGCATAAAGATCATAAATATATGTTGCCTTGTAATATAATTATTTTCCCAGTAAAAAAAACATACCTTTTTCTTCCAGATGAAGATCAAAATACAATCTAAAGGTGCAATATGCACAATTGCTTTTAAAGTAGCTTAACTGGACTTACACAGAGATCATCACAAAAGCTTGACAAAAGAGAGCATCTGCTCTGTACATTAACATACCACTCCACGAATCATACAAAACAGAGATCATCACAAAAACTTGACAAAAGAAAGCATTTGCTCTGTACATTAACATATCACTCTACGAATCATACATAACAGCAAGATACATTAGTAAGAACATCATAAAGTCAAGATACCAGGAGATCATCTATTCTCCCAAAAACGTTATTTTCAGTAACTCCTTGGATCAGGATCTGATAAGTCCCCTCTTGAAGGACTAATCTGTCCTTTGACAGCCGATCAACCTGTTATTATTTTCCACATATATATATGTTGATAATGAATCTGTAGTATAGTTGATGACACATCCTTTACTTGGTGAGCAAGGGCCAGCAGATTTATATTTAGTATTTGAATCTCATTCTTCATCCGACTTACAACAAGAGATTAATCCCCCATCACCTGCTTAATATTTATGTTTGTATTGGCAAATTTAAGCAAAAAGAGGAGTGCAAAAGATTATGCTGTATTGTTTGACCCTTCTCCTGCATTTGCCTTAAAAGCATAGTAACACTGATCAGAAACATAAAACACAAAACCCAGTCTACATAAATGTGCCTCCCCTTCACACGCCCCATCAAAAAAACCCCAAGGATGGTTGCCATCTATTACCAAGGGAGATAACTGTTGGGAAGGCTGTGCTTTGGAAGGAGTGGAATACGACAGGAACAGGTTCACTTCTCTAGTTGCCACCATTTCAGGAATTGCAGACCCTCCAGAAAAGGTTATCGAGTTGTGTGTTGTCCATAAACTCCAAATTATTAACAGTGGTAGAGCTTGGAAAGGTTTTTAAGGTGCGGATATGAAACCACTCTTGAAAGCATAAGAGTATACTTATCCCAGGGTCCCTGTATATTGAGAACTTTGGAGGCCTTTGCCCAAACATCCCTTGCGAAATTACAGTTTATAAATATATGTGGAATGGTTTCCTCGTGCATTCTAAGCAAAAACAGTCTTGCACCATGGAAATTTCTTCGTTGTAAAACATTCCATGTCAGAATTTTACCATTAATCACCAGCCACATTAATAAAATACTTTTAGGGGGCACCTTCAGTTTCCACAAAGTCTTTCACTGCCAGATAATGTTTGGGACATGATCCTCTACCAAGGATTGATATCCACACTTGGTGCTATAAAACCCTCATGTATTATTATAAATTCATACCAGCTGATCCTATTGATCCATTAACCTAATGTGACCTCTTGCCAATGATTGAGTGAACATTTCCCATGCCGCTCTCCAGGCCTCTCGAAAACCCAATTGCTCGAAAGAAATCCATCCTTGTTCGAATTGTAGTTCTCGGATTTGCTAATCTGGAAAGGGCGGATCGTCCCTGAAGTTGTTAATCTGGAAAGGGTGGATCGTCCCTGAAGTTGTAGAGCCCTATGGAATATAGGGCAGCAAATGCCAATACACACGTATTGCTTCCAAAACTGATTCGATCAATATGAGGCTTCCAAAACTGTTTTGATCAATATGAGTCTACCAGCTCTGGACAACCACCTATTGTACCAAAAGTTGATCTTCTTTTCGATCTTTCCAAATAGCCATTGCCAGGCTTCTTTCATGTATTTATTTGGTTTAATTATGAACCCAAATACCTTCATCCAACACTCCCAACTGAAAAGAAATCAACTCCCTCACTCTGCTTAGCATGTGATCCCACGTGATCTGTCAATGACTTTACTCTTTTAATCTCGATTCTCGTGCCCAAACAATAGAGATTCAAAATATCCCCCAATTTCCCTACTTCCCATTCGCTCCCAAAACAGAAAAGCACGATATCATCTATAAAAAGTAGATGTGTTAATGCAACCATTCTGCTCATTTGTAATCATTTCATTGTTTTTATAGCCTTTGCATCAAAGATCCACTGACTTAAACCCTTGGCTATGAGCAAAAATATATATGGAGATAAAGGACATCCCTGGCACAATCCTCGTGCAGGCTTAAAGAAGGGGGATGCCGATCTATTTATTAGAACTGCCATATCCAGAGAAGTGACAAGCCTATAATCCATCTGACCATTGGAAGTGAAAGACCAATCTATAATAGCATTAAGTGCAAGAAGGTCCAGGAAACCCTATCGTAAGCTTTGGATAAATCCAGCTTAAGAATCAGAGCTGGTCTTGGGAGTTTGTTTATACTATGAAGCACCTCTTGAGCCGCCCCAACCACTTCGTGTATGTTCCTACCTGCCAAAAAACCAAATTGTTCATTTGATATAACCCATGAAAAAATTGACTCAAGTCAATTAACTATTATCTTTGATATAATCGTGTACACCATGTTGCACAGTGAAATAGGACATTGACGGTCTTTGGATGGTCCACCTTTGATATTAGAGCTTGATACATTGAATGGATATTTGAAGGCACTCTTCCTTCCATCCTAACCTTCTCAATTACCCTCAAAATATCTTCTTCTAGCAAATCAAAGAAACCCTCGAAAAATTCAACCATCCAATCCTCTAGCCCTGGCCTACGATCTTTGCAGAAAATGCTTAGTATTGTATGTAACTCCTCCTTAGAAACCTCCTTGTATAGATCGTCATTTTCATTTTTCTCTACCAACTAGGGATATTCATTAATCACTCACAATCTCCCCCATAGGACAAGGATTTGATTCTTTATACAAAGTATCAAAGTGTTGGATGCCGAGGTTTGCCAGTTCCTTAAAGGATCTCGCTTCTCTACTATCTTCAACATGTAACTCCCAAATTGTGTTTTTGGTCCTATGACTGGAAAAATTGTGAAAATACTTGGTGTTTTGATCCCTGGAGGCAATCCAAGTGGCCCGACTCTTTATTCGTTAGTTTTGGTCTTCCAAGAGAAGTTTTAGCTTTTGTTATTCAAGAGCCTTTACTTCTAGCATACTCTCAACATCTAATAAACATCTAATGTTACCTTGTAGAATCCTTCCAATCTTGTCATCCAACTCTCTTAGTGGAGCCCCCCTTGACTTGTCCTTGGCTGTCAACTAGTCCACTGTTGATGATTGTAGCTCGGATAGGTAATTCTGAACAGGTCTAGAATTGGACTTGTGGAAGTTGTCCAAAGGACCTTTCATGAACTTTGGAGATTCACTTTAATTAAAAGAATTATTAAAGTGAATGTCTATTTATTATTGAATTAGGAAAATATTAATAAAATGTAATTTAATTACATCAGTGACTTAGACTTAATCTCAACCATTGATCTCAAGTGAAGTGAGATCTAATCTCAACCGTCAATCACTTTGGAGATTAGGGTTAGGGATTCAACTCAATGTTATAAAAGGAAACCAAGGTAAAAGGATAAGACACACAACAACACACAAGAGACATTGTGTGATTGAGTCACAAAGGACAATGATTCAAGGAGATCTCAACAAGGGTGATAAAGGAGCTTAATCTAGAGATCAGTGCAAAGAAGAAGAGAGCAAGTGGGCGATAGTAGAGAGATCTGGTAGCAAGGAAAAATATGGGCAGTTCGTATAGTAGATCGAGCAGTAGGTACAACCACATGTATGCATTGTACAAGTCGTGCATGGCACAAGTATGTGTAGGAGCAACATGTATAGATGCGGGTACGCACCATATAGGTCATACATGACGCGAGTACATGCCTGAGCAGTAGGAACAACTGCGGGTGTGTGTTGTACATATCGTCCAAGGCACGAGTATGCACCAACAAGACTTCACATGCATGGGTATGCACCAAACAAAGCATGGGTACACGTCATACAGTTCACGGGTACAGTCCATACAAGGTCGCCGATAGGCTGTACAATTGTGGGTAGAGGTGTTGGGCAGCGAGGTTTGGTTGTAATTTTTGTCTATTTTCTCAGTGAACAGATTTTCCCAGTTGGGAGCCTTTGTATACTTTGACATTATTTTAATGAAAAAAAATGAAGGGCAAAAATTTATGGGTGTCTGAAATTGGTTTCATTTGCTTCTGCTATTTATTATCAATTAATTTTTCTTGTCATTGTATTTTATTTTGTGAGCTACAATTTAATTTTCAGCAAGGAAATCACAAGGAAATAATTTATCTAGGCATTGGAATAGAGAAAGTTAACATGGACTTAGAGCTTTCACTTTGAAGAGGAAATCTATTTCAATAGATCTCAATAGATCTATAAACCACCAGTGAAATTCTTGTGGGTGCTTGAAGGAATAAGCACACGACAATTGAGTTTGCTCATATCAGCAAAATGGTAGCAATCAGTCTCATGTTTGAAGACAAGTTGGATGGAGCATCTAACTTTCTGTCCTGGAAGGCAAGGGTAACCTTACTTTTTAAGGAACATGACCTTTGGGAGATTGTAGAAAAAGTTTTTCCTGTACTAATAGATGCAACACTAAAAATGGTTCATGAGAAGGACATCATAGCCTAGAGAGTGATTATGGATGCCATGAAGGATCCTTTGATCCCTCACTTGGAAGAGAAGCAGTTGGCCAAAAAGGTGTTTAAAGCTTTAGTGGATTTGTTCCAGAGTGACAACATGAACATGAAAATGATCTTGAGGAACAAGCTCATATCCATATAGATGTCAAGATCTGATAATGTTACCAACTACTTCATGAGGATCACCCAGAGGCATGATCAACTTGCAACTATTGGGGAGAAAGTGGAGGATCTAGAACTTGTAAATGTGGCACTGAATGGTTTCACCAAGTCACGTGAATCATTTGTCAAGGGAGTCTGCACTCAGGAGAAACTTCCAACTTGAGAGAGGCTTTGGAATGATTGCATCCAGAAAGAGACTTGGGAGGAATCTAAAGCCAATAGGCAAGGAGATGGAGAGGAGAACCTGGCCCTAGTCAGTCAAGCCAAGAAGGGCAAAGGAAAGGGTTCCAAGGGTAACAATGAGGGAGCAACATCACAGTTGGGGAAGAAGAATGAATTGAGTAAGATCAAGTGCTTTGTGTGCCACAAGAATGGTCATTATGCATCTCAGTTTCCAAAGAAGAAGAAGGGCAAGAAAAAATCGTAGCAGGTAGCAGATCAACAGAGACTCAGTAGGATGAGTTTGTTGCAAAGTCTGAGAAGGATTTCTCACTAGTTTCCTGCCTTTCCACCAACACAGTCACTAGGAGTGCATGGTACTTGGACAATGGTGCATCATGTCACATGACATAAGCATGAGAGGTATTCAATAGTCTGACGGAGAAGGACTTGGGCATCCATGTGGAGCTTGGTGACAATGCCAAGTATGCAGTGAAGGGTGAGGGAACTATCTTGTTCCTGCTTGAGTCAGGTGGTTTGTTGGAAGCACAGAATGTGTGATATGTACCAAGACTGAAGAAGAACTTTCTCTTAGTCTCAATAATGGAGGACATGGGTTTTTCCATCATGTTTAAGAAAGGAAAATTTCTCATACATCTAGAGGAAGCTAGCCCTAAAAAAGTAGTGAGCATTGGGGTTAGAGAGGGCAATCTATACATGTTATAGGGTAAGCCAGTTCAAGCCTTGGTACATGACAGTGACAACTTGTGTGAGCTACGACATAGGAGGATGGGACACTTGCACTACAGGGCATTGTTAATCCTGATGGAGATTGTCACTAGTCTTCCAGATTTCAGTGTTGAGCAATAGGGCATGTGCAAAGAGTGTGCACTTGGCAACAATTCCAAGGCTTCTTTTCCAAGCAACGAGAGTAGGTCCAACGGGATCTTAGATCTTATACATTCAGATGTGTGTGTACCGATATCAGTGCAAAGAGCACCATATTATGCGACGTTCATTGATGATTTTTCCAAGAAAACATGGATCTTCTTTATGAAGACCAAGGATGAGGTCTTCAATCAGTTTCGAGAATTCAAGGCCTAGGTGGAGGACTGGGCAGGGAAGAGGATCAAGGCATTGAGGTCGGATAATGGGGGTGAGTTCACCTCCAATGGCTTATCAACTATGAATTACACACAAATTTAACTGCTAACTATTACCATTATTTATA
Organism: Picea sitchensis; assembly: GCA_010110895.2. Lineage (NCBI taxonomy): Eukaryota > Viridiplantae > Streptophyta > Pinopsida > Pinales > Pinaceae > Picea > Picea sitchensis. The sequence continues at coordinate 30,079 of SNQJ01S0079881.1, forward strand.
TGTGTCTACAACATTTTAAATAAACATGGATGCGGCTAATAACTCACACAACATGTAAAATTGTTATCATACACAGAGTAACAACACAATTATTAAACACATAAAATAACACAAAAACAGGTTAAAACATTTATCTTTTATAAATAGTTGAGCAACCAACTACTTGGAACAAACATTCCACCCAACCATAGACTTGATGTTCCAAATCTCAACAACAAGTCACCCCTGAGTTGAGGCTAGTAATCCAAAAAAGAGGGTGGTCTCTCACTTTTCACTCACAACTCAAAATTCTCAAAACCCACTATTATTCTCCTACATCTATCTAAGGTTTCCACTAGCTCTCTTCCTCTTGACCTGCCCAACCCAAGGAATGTACCCCTTCATTGATCTCAGTCCCTCGGGTGTTCCATTCGTTTATCAAGGTCTCTCTAGCACAGGTAACCCGAAATCTCTTAGCTGGGAAACTCATGGGATCTCACTGCTAGGAAAACTACCAGCAACAACATCGAACACTTTCTATTACAATGCAACTCACACAGGAGTTCACTCTTCAGGCCTGACAAACTAGCTCTTTAGTCTTCAACTCCAAATACGGTCCAAATATTCTCCAGATATGCTCCAGCATGCTCCAAATTCTCCCTCCATGAATGTTCTAGATCCAAGATCTCTTTCTTGCTCTCTACTTGTTGTTCATGCCCAAAACAATTTCTATCTAAAACTGTTGTAACTTCCCATATGAATTTCCTCTCCTTTGGATTGCTTTATTGACTCACACACTTCCCCAAGTTGATTGTACTCGGGCCTCCCATGCTACCAATAACTATGGGATGTGACTTCTCACACCCACCCTCTTACATGCATTCAATGATTGGCTTTGGGAACACTCAATCAGAAATTAGAAGATTCATATGGCAATAGAAAATTTAGGAAAATGGGTTGAATTAATATACATGGGTAATTCCTTTTTGGACCCCTCTCTTAGACATTTTCCTAAACTCTCCCCTCTCTTGTGGATTAATTCAGCCCCCATCTCTATCCATGCCCCCTTAGTAGTTGACATCACATTTTATTATTAAAACATATCAATACAATTCACATATTACATCGCTTGGCCATAGCCACATATTATTTCTACATTAAGCATTAATTAAACTAGTGATTATAGCGGGAATATTATAGGAAAACTTATAATAATTGTCAAGGTTGGAGGGATGAAATGATGTGATATCCTTCCCATTGTCATCCTTTATAAATTTGTTGTCGATATCAACATGATTGATAAACCATGAAATATCATTTTTGCATGGCATGAGCTGGCTTGGTTTCCACCTTGTGAAAGAATGATCTTATGATATTATGGAACACTACCAAGGTGAGGGTTGGAAACATTTATATTTCAATATATTGCACTAGGAACCTAGCAATGGGTGCAAGCGTTTTAAAAATAATGTGCACAAATGTCATAAAATTCAAGAAAAGTATGTCTCCATCATAGATTTTTAAAGACTAAAAGTTTCATGAATTTTACCAAGAAGATAAGATTAAGGCCTCAATTTTAGGAGTGCCTAAAATTGAAGCTCAAAGACAAATGATTTTTTCTCATAAGCACAACATTTATTTCAGTGACAAGGATCTTGCAATCAAAGATCATATTCTAAGTTATCGAAATCCATGAGACTTAAAATCCCTTTCCATTCAAACTAAATATAAAATGCACTTACGAAAGAAAACTTAAAAACCCAAAACATTGAAAATTAGGAGGGATCCCCATGTTCTAGAACTCGGGGAAGTTGTTGAGCTCAACAATTGGTGACACACTAGTCAAAACCATGAATATCTATAATTAAATTTGTTGAAGTAATAAACAATTATAAGAAGGATAATGATCATTCCTTTTGTGAAATAATTTATCCCTCAACAATGGGTTCCAATAGAAAATTTCCTTGGATTCCAACTCTCAAAATAACTCAGTTTCAAACCTAAATAATTCACTAGTTTAAACTGAAAGGTCGAACTGGTGAGGTTAATTCCTTAAAATTCATTAAATACCTTAAGCACCAACTAATATCACACAACTATTATATATCTAGGATTTTTTTAAAATATTTCTTCAGGCATGCTCATCATGTCCTCACAGTGTTTTTTCATCGCCCCTGAGTGTCCATAACTCTGGTGGAGTTAGCCCAGTATCACAGACCTTGCTCCATTGATCCGGATTATTTACGGCACGAAATGAGAGTGGAGATCTAATAAAGAAATATACAGAGATATCTCAAATATCCAATAATATAACATAAATATATATCAGAGATGCAACTATAAACACAGAGATACACTAATACACAATTTCTATTAATGAGTGAAATGTACAAAACTATAGAAATACAGAGTGAAAGACTCGCTAGAATGGCGACATCTTATCTCTAGGAAGAGATGTGATGGGTACTCACATTTACAAGAAGATGATTGTTACAATGAGGCTCCAAAGACCTTTTTAACATAAAGAAAATCCAAAACCCTAACCCTGGAAGATGAAAATCCAACAATTTTGTGGACCCTGTTTTTGGGTAGTTCGGTGTATCAACTTCCCGGGGGCGTAACTTTGGCATACGGTCTCCATTTGGGAGGCACGATAGCTCTTTGGAAATTTACCATAGAGGAGATTCATTTTAGGGGCTCAATCATAGCCTTTGGCTATCATTGAGGTGCTCGATCCAAAAAAAAACTTCATTTAGGCCCTCAAAATGGCCCCATACGTTTAGGAACCCAAAAACTACTAAAAATAGTAAATTCCCAGAAGACTGTTTTGAGCCAGTTGGAATAGGTGGGTGGACACCAATATCCACCTAGACCAATCCTCCCTCCTTAGGAAGCAATGGTCTCCATTGCGTTGAGTGCCCAGGGGAGAGGGAAAATCATTTGTTGAATCTGCATCTTGATGAGTTGTTTGCCTTGCTAGAGAAGTTGTGTTACTTGGTTTGTGGAAGGCTGTCATGAACCTGTTGCTTGTGGGGTTGAATATTTTCAACCAATTGAGCTACATTAGATGTCTTTTTGCAAAAGAAATCTTTGTTTTTTGCTACAATCTTGTTGACTTTCTTCTGGTGGATACAAGGTGCTTGGACCGAGGCTGTAATGGTTGCAGTGTCCTTCTGTTCACCTTTTGAACAAAGTGTGAAGAAGTTGAATTTTATAGTATGATATACTACCTTGTGGCACTGTTTAGGTGGGACAGTAGTTGAAACTACCTCTGGTATTCTGAAGAGATGAACCCCAAAAGTAATAATCACACTATGGGGTCAAGACTCATAAATAACATGGTGCTTCCACATATATGGCTAGCCCAAAAGAACATCACAGACATCTAATGGGGAAACATTGCATAATACCTCATCCTTGAAGGTGTTGGGTATGTGTTATATTCTTTGCACGAGTAGTATATTTCTGCCGGGCCGACATATTCTTTTTTCGGGCCGACATATTTCCGGGACGACATATTTCCGGAACCACATGATATTACGTGGTTTTTCAGCACATGGTTTTTTGCCGATGGTTTTCTATTTCCGGTTAAGGAATTAGGGTTTTGGACTAATCCAGGTCATTGGGTTAGGGTTTTGGATGCCGCTGGCTCCTATATGTATATTGTATTGTAAACAATGTAAA
>SNQJ01S0079881.1:37841-51566 GCA_010110895.2 Picea sitchensis
TGCCCTGGATTGTTGACTATGTAACCCTGTAACCCCCTGTGTGCAAAGAAAACAACAAGTGGGAGAATGTTGGGTATGTGTTGTTTTTTCGGGCCGACATATTTCCGCCGGGCCGACATATTTCCGTCGGGCCGACATATTTTCGTCGGGCCGACATATTTCCGGGACCACATGATATTACGTGGTTTTTCGGCACATGGTTTTTTGGCGATGGTTTTCTATTTCCGGTTAATGAATTAGGGTTTTAGACTAATCCAGGTCATTGGGTTAGGGTTTGGATGCCGTTGGCTCCTATATGTATATTGTATTGTAAACAATGTAAAACAATGTATGAATATAATATATACTGGTTTTCCCGGTTTGGGTTTCCAGGTGAAAAATCTCTGTGTAATGTTTGTATTTGTCATTGTATCTTTTCTGTTCTTTTATGAATATCAGTTTGCAGTAGATATTGTACAAGGTTAGAATTTACAGAAGGGATAGATGTCGTATGACAATCGACACTACTGGTTGGCACGAAGATCTCGTCCCTGGCGAAGCCACCCAATGTTGTATGGTTGCGAGTGTGGTGTTGTCGACAATCCCAACTTTTGACAACCTATGCTAAGATGAGGTTCTTCTAGCTTCCACTATCAACAATAAAATGCAGTGGGGTTCCCTTCACCCACATTTGTGAATGAAAAAGGCGCTCCTCCTCTTCAAGATTTGTTGGTTCTTTTGATTGAATTGTTGTGGTCATGACAGTAGCAGTGGGGTCTGCATTGATGATCTATATTCTACTAGTATTTTCTGAATCAGGGTTCGACTCCTTGTCTTTGATCTCGGCCACCAATCACTATTTTGATTAACATTCATCGGTGTTGTGCCAGGGAATTTTGTGGAAATCGCACCATTTTCTAGTGTCCTTCGTCTTTTTGCTACCCTTCCTTTCCTGTGGCTTGGGATGGTTTTCTGGAGGTTGTTTGTTAGGGATGTCTTTATCATGCTTTGGTTGTTGTGGATTTCAAACACAAACTCATGTTTGTTCTGGTGCCTAAAATTTTGCTCGATTTTGACAACAGATCGATAAGCAGCTCCCAGCGATGAGATGTCCATGAACTCCATTTCAGTTTGGATGTATCTGTGTAGAGGCCCATAGTATTTCAGAACCAAATGTCGCTCTAAGTCTTTGATACCCAGCTTGGTGCGCAAGATATGGAAGATATTGGTGAAATTTGGTATTGCTTGGCCCCTCTCTTGCCACAGTGTCCATCTCATGCACTGGTTGTCATAGTTTCCAACAGGGTAATATTGTTCCTTGACCGCATCCACAAAAAAATCCCAGGTGGGCTCGACCCCATGGATTTCAGACTCCTTTGTGGAAATTTGCTCCTAGTAAGTTTCCCACCAATGTTTTTACATGGGGGAGAGTTTTAAGGAGTGTGAAGGTGATCTTTTCCCTGTCAGAAAAGTTGTGAAAAGAGAAATAACCTTCTAGAGATTTAACCATTTTTCTAGGGCATCTGCATCTATCTGTCCTTCAAATACAAGGATATCAAAATTAAATTGTACCTTGAAAAGCGAGGTGCCTCCAAAGTGGTCGCTTTATGAAGAAGTGTCAGTTTTTATCGGCATACGTTGAAGGATGTGAGAAAAATTCTCCATCATTCCATCCCTCTATCGCGTGAGAGCTTGCTTAAGCAACAGATTAATAGAATCTTCCACTCTATCGTTTTTCTTTTCTTCCACCATGGAGGGTTTCTTGGGCATGTGAGAGCAATTTTCCTCAAGAGAGACAAGCTCAAAACCCAACTTGCTATACTTGGACCTTGTCGGGGACATGCACTGAAAAAAATGATCAAGAGCAACCTACTATGATACCACTGATCTGGATTATTTTCAGCATGAAATAAGAGTGGAGATATAATAAATAAATGTACATAGATATCTTAGATATCCAATAATATAACAAAAATATATATCATAGATGCAACCATAAACAAAAAGATACAGTAATACGTAATGTATATTAATGAGTGAAATGTACAGAACTGTAGAAATACAGAGTGAAAGACTCGCTAGAATGGTGGAAACTTATCTCTGAGAAGAGATGTGACGACTACTCACATTCACAAGAAGATGATTTTTACAATGAGGCTCCAAATGTCTTTTTAACATAAATAAAATCCAAAACCCTAACCTCAGAAGATGAAAAGCCAACAATTTTGTGGACCTCGTTTTTGGGTAGTTTGGTGTATCAACTTTCCAGGGGTGTAACTTTGGCATACGATCTCCGTTTGGGGTGCACGATAGCTCGTTGGAAAGGTATCATTGGGGATATTCATTTTTGGGGGCTCAATCGGATCCTTTGGCTATATTTGAGATGCTATATCCCCAAAAAGCTTCATTTAGGCCCTCAAAATGGCCCCAAAAGTTTAGGAACTGAAAAACTGTTAAAAATAGTAAATTTTCAGAAGACTGTTTTAGGCCAGTTGGAATAGGTGGGTGGCCACCAATATCTACCTAGATAAATCCTCCCTCCTTAGGAAGCAAAGGTCTCCATTGTGTTGAGTGCCTGGGGGAGAGGGAAAAACGTTTGTTGAATCTGCATCTAGATGAGTTGCTTGCCTTGCTAGAGAAGTTGCGATGCTTGGTTTGTGGAAGGTTTTCACGAACCCGTTGCTTGCGGGGTTGAACCTGTTCAACCAGTCGAGATACATGATATGCCTTTGTGAAAATGTAATCTTTGCGCTTTTCTGCAATCTTGTCGACTTTCTTCCGTTGGATAAAAGGTGATTGGACCGAGGCTGTCGTGGTTGCAATGTCCTTCTATTCACCTTTTGAACATATTGTGAAGAAGTTGAATTTTGTAGTATGAGATACTATCTTGTGGCACTCTTTAGGTGGGACAGTAGTTGGAACTACCTATGGTATTCTATAGAGATGAACCCCAAGAGTAATAATGACACTACGGGGTCGAGACTCATAAATAGCATGGCACTTCCACATATATGGTTAGCCCAAAAGAACATCACAGACATCCAATGGGGAAACATCACATAATACATCATCCTTTAAGGGATGGATATCGTATGACAATCGACACTGCTGGCTAACACGAATATCTCGTCCCCGGCGAAGCCACCCGATGTTGTATGGTTGTAGGTGTGGTGTTGTCGACAATCCCAACTTTTGACAACCCCTGCTGAGATGAGGTTCTTATGGATTCCGTTATCAACAATAAATTCAGTGGGGTCCCCTTCACCCACATTTGTGAATGAAGAAGGTGATCCCCCTCTTCAGGATTTGTTGGTTCTTTTGGTTGAATTGTTGTGGTCGCTATAATAACAGTGGGGTCTGCATCGATGATCTATCTTCTACCAGTATTTTCTGAATCAGATTCCAAATCAAGGTTCAGCTGCTTGTCTTTGATCTCATCCACTAATCACTGTTTTTATCGACATTCATCGATGTTGTGCTAGGGACTTTTGTGGAAATCACACCATTTTCCAGTGTCCTTCTTTGTTTTTTTGTTTCCCTTCCTTTCTTATGGCTTGGGTTGTTTTTCTAGAGGTTGTTTGTTAGGGACGTCTTTATCATGCTTTGGTTGTTGTGTATTTTCAAACCCGAACTCCCATTTGTTTTGGTGCCTAAATTTTTTCTCGATTTTGACAACATATCGATAAGAAGTTCCCATCAATGAGATGTCCAAAAACTTCATTTCAGTTTGGATGTATCTGTGTAGAGGCCCACGGTATTTCAGAACCAAATGTCGCTTGAAGTCTTTGATACCCAACTTGGTGCGCAAGGTATGGAAGGTATTGGTGAAATCTGGCACTGCTTGGCCCCTCTCTTGACGCAATGTGGTCCATCTCATGTACTGGTCATCATAGTTTCCAACAAGGTAATATTGTTCCTTGACCGCATCCACAAAAAAATCCCAAGTGGGCTTGACCCCATAGATTCTAGACTCCTCTATGGAAATTTGCTCCTAGTAAATTTCCCATTGATATTTTATATGGGGGAGAGTTGTAAGGAGTGTGAAGGTGATCTTTTCCCTGTCGTAAAAATTGTGAACAAAGAAATAACCTTCTAAAAGATTTAACCATTTTTCTAGGGCATCTGCATCTATTTGTCCTTCAAATACGGGAATATCAAAATTAACTTGTACCTTGAAAGGAGAGGTGCCTCAAAGGTGGTTGCTTGATGAAGACGCATTAGTTGTTATCGACAGGTGTTGAAGAATGTGGGAAAAATTCTCCATCATTTCGTCCCTCTGTCGTGTGAGAGCTTGCTCAAGCAATAGATTAATAGAATCGTTTGCTCTATCGTTTTTCTTTTCTTCCACCATGGAGGGTTTCTTGGGCATGCGAGAGTGATTTTCCTCAAGAGATACAAGCTCAAAACCCAACTTTCTATACTCGGACCTTGTTGGGGACATGCACTAAAAAAAACAATCAAGAGCAGTCTGCTCTGATACCACTGATCCAAATTATTTTCGGCATGAAATGAGAGCGGAGATATAATAAAGAAATGTACAAAGATATCGCAGATATATAATAATATAACAAAAATATATATCAGAGATGAAACCATAAACACAAAGATACACTAATACACAATTTCTATTAATGAGCGAAATGTACAAAACTATAGAAACACAAAGTGAAAGACTCGCTAGAATGGTGGTAGCTTTTCTCTGAGAAGAGATGTGACGACTATTCACATTTGCAAGAAGATGATTGTTACAACGAGGCTCCAAAGACCTTTTTAACATAAATAAAATTCAAAACCCTAACCTCGGAAGATGAAAAACCAACAATTTTGTGGACCCCGTTTTAGGGTAGTTTGGTGTATCAACTTCCCAAGGATGTAACTTTGGCATACGATTTTTGTTTGGGATGCACGATAGCTCATTGGAAAGGTATCGTCGAGGATATTCATTTTGGGGGCTCAATCAAATCTTTTAGTATTCTTTAAGATGCTCGATCCCAAAAAAACTTTATTTAGGCCCTCAAAATGGCCCCGGAAGTATAGGAACCGAAAAACTGCTAAAAATAGTAAATTGCTAGAAAATAGTTTTGAGCTAGTTGGAATAGGTGGATGGCCACAAATATCCACCTAGATCTTCCACTGCCAGTGATAATCCATAACCTTGGTGAAGATACCTACATTTTCCATTATGTACTAGATTTCATTTCCCATTCCCTTTACCTTTTGATTATGCTTTAAACATTTGGTGACTGGGGCAATCAACAAATTTCTAAAAGCATGAGGAATGATACATGTTTTCGAGGAATGATAATTCATGTCTAATCAATAAATCTATACTTTTTAGTATTCATTTTGGATGGAACATTTTAGTCAACTAGTACGTAACCCGACACTCATATTCTTGATTCATTTGGCAGTCATTCACCCAAGAAACTCTACGTTCGACCATTGTATTTGGATAACTTAGATGTCTTTTCATATTTAAGGTTACCTTGTTTATTCCAGGTGCAATATCAACCTACTAATATTTTCATGATTTCAAAATGCTGCACCTGAGGTCTACAAATTTGCAAGCCATGAAAGCATAAAAAAACTTCATTAATAAAAAGGAACTAAACCAAAAGTGTAAGCTATTCTGCACAAATTTAAATGATAATTATATCAAAAGAAGCAAGCGAAAAACTCAAAACACTATTACCTAAATACTATAATAAATTGTTAAAAAGAAAGAAAAAAAAATTCAAACAATGTCAAACTAAACCATGAAAGTGAATTGAAGCCGACAATGAGAATAGTATATACTAATGTACAATATAACTACCTTTGGAGGTAGCTAATTGAAGTAACATTTCATAATTTATCCATTTACATGAAGGAAGTCTACATCCCCTTCTAGATTTTGCAATTTGTATTTGCCAAAGCAAAGTTTCTCAACCACTTGAAATGGGCCAAGCCACAAATGCTAAAACTCAATGTGTTTTCCCTTAGGCTCATTTAATTTGTCCCACTTGAAAACAAGGTCTCCCACCTAATTTTTTTTGCATCCCGTGAAATTCTTATTAAACCACCTTTTGACTATCTATTGATGGACAACAATTTTTTTCTTGGTTTTCTCTCTTTCCTCCTCTAATTTTATCAGGATATTAATTTAACAGTGGATGGTTGGGCAGTTTTACCCTCTAGAGGCTTGAGATAATTGTAGAGAGGGAAATAAAAAAATAGGAGGTAATATTGTTTCTCTCCCATACACCAAGAAGTAGAGAGAGGTTCCCAAAACAACTTTCGGAGTTACTATGTCATCCTAGAAGGAATTGGGAAATGCATTATGCTAGTTCCTTTGATGGTTAATTAGTATTTTCTTTAGAATTCATATAAGATTCTTGTTAGTGGATTCACTTAGACGATTACCTCATGGGTATTAATTAGATAAATATATATTAAAATAATTCCCTTTTCTAAAGAAAACACATTTAATTTCAAGGAAGTGAAGTATGAAGCATTATAAAAACCAATAATTGAAGGAACACCAAACCTAGTAATCAATTGTTTTTCCAGAAATTGCATGAAAATCAATTATGGCACTACCTCCGACCATCTTGTAAAAGAATAGGTGATGATCATATTTGCTTGTGCTTTTTTAGGAGTTTGGATTTATCTCACCTATAATGTCTAGACCCCACTATTAAAAAGGTTCTTCAATTTTTATATATTGCAGTGGGATAGTTGGATTATTTTCAAATCCAACAATCATTTGGCATATTTTTCATCTTCTATCATATGATCGTATGTCTCTAAACAATTTTGGACAATAGTGCCTAACTCTCAAAATTTTGTTTGTTTTTGTCTCACCAATAAAGTGTCCTTTGGTAAGTCCATCATGTATTTCTTTAAGGAATTTATCATTATCTTGTTTCTATAGGCATATCAATCATACCCCATCATAATTTCTTCAAAATAGGACATCATTAATCAACTAATATTGGGAATACTTAAGACGTGCACACATAAGTGGATCAAATCCCACCCACATGTCCTTCAATTATTTTTAAATAAGACTATTTTTACTAATGCACTTTGGTGCCAGAAATCCTAGCATCCTGGGTGTCCCCAATTTCTCCATTGACTCTACTGCTAGAGGGGGTGGCTCCTCCCCCTTGCCTCCTACTTATGAATTTGATTCCTTACAAGCTCTAGTCTCCCCATTGAGAAGATATGTGAAAATCCCTCCTTCAATATTTGTCAAGAGGATGAATGAGATTTTGGAATTTCCCCTTCCACCTTCTAATTCCCATATAATGGATATTAAACTAACAAATCAATTGTTGGTTGGAAAGTTCAGTGGAATTTGGCCCTCCCCTTGGGATATGGAAATTTGGATTCATAAGAACTTGGTAGGATTGATAAAGAACAATCTCTCTCATTAATTTTGTGGCATTGGTTTTTGTGCTTTCTTTTTTGAAACTAAGACAATGATTTAATATTTAGAAGTAACCCTTATTTTTATGGCACAAAGGGTTATATTTAAACAGATGGACCCCTAATTTTAATCTTGAAAATGATATCCCTTTGGATGTCCTTGTTTGGGTTAGTATTCCTCATCTTCAACTTCATTGTTGGAATAATGATGTTCTACAGAGTATTGGGAATACTTTGATTACATATATTGATAAAACCGAGCCAAGAGACAATATGTTTGCACGTGCTTGTATATGTGTATAATTTGATATGGAAAAAGGTTTACTATAAGAAATCCAACTTTCTCTAGATGTCTGGGAGCATATTCAACTTGTGGATTACGAATAACTTCCTTTTAAATGAAAACAGTGCCATGAATATGGGCACTTTGCAAAAAATTGTTCTAAGAACTCAGCCATGGAGAAAGGGCCTCAAGAAAAAGATGATCAATGGCAACAAGTTGGGAATAAAAATCCCAACAACAAGAAAACAAATAATGTAGTATAGTCTAAGAAAGTACCCTCATCATGTGTAGTCATGCAAACCTATAGACTAGAGAAAGTTTCTAGAGAATCAACCATGGTAGGAACATCTAAATATCTGGTAACTGGAACTAAAGGAAATTATTCAAATATACCTTAGGGAGCAACTTCAAGTCCAAATTGAAACCAATATGAAATTCTTTTAGATGGAGACAATGTCCCTACCTCAAAAATAGTCTTAATTCCCATGTGTAAGGTCTCCCATGACACCCACTGAGTGCACGTGATCCTTGGGTAGATTCAACAACCAAACGGATGAAGAGATTAAGGAAGAAGAAATCAGTTGGGAAAAAAAAGACATTTGGGTTTGATCAAAGGCACCTTGGGCACACAATGTTGACATGCTACACCAAGGGGGAACACACCTTACTTTCCTTAAAACGATTGACGGAGACTTGGGTTGCATTTGGAAAAGGGAGGGGGAACCTGGGAGCATGCCCAAGGAGTGTATTCGTCTGTCCTCGACAACATGGACACACTGCATAGGTTGGATGACCCCATACTCACACCCATGAGGAGTCACGACGATCAAAAGGAGAGAATGCACAAGGAAAGGGGTGCACTAGTCCAAGATACATGACGATTGATGGGCACGCGGGCTTGGATGGGCACACTAGGTCAACAAATGGGCATGACAAGTCGGTTGAGTGTGATGATTCGTGAAGGGGCGCGCCAAACCTAAGGTACATGAAGTTTCACACAAGTGACCCTTGGAGTTCTTATAGGAGCAAAGGGTGCACAACCAAAGGATGGCATGGAAGATTGGCAAGATATTTGGAGAGCAAGTCTAAGGCAATTCTAGGGAAACAAACTGAGGTAGAGTTTCCAAGATGGAAGGAAATTAGCCAAGAGTGGGACACTCTAGGAGGTTTTGGGGAAGTATAGAAATGTAGGTCTGTTGGAGGCATGTGTGAGGAAGAACCAAAATTTGTGATAGCTTGGTGAAAGTCTAAGGTAATGAAGGGACAACACGTCTACGGTTGTAGGAACGTATGAGGTGCACCGCAAGAGATTGCAGAGACAATTGTGACATAGAGTCTTGGTGTGAGAAATATTTTTATGAGTGTATTGGTGAGGTGAGGTGAGTCATGTGACTCTTCTGAATTTGTAAACCGAGTTGATGGTGCTCATATTGTAACTATTTCGCAATAAAAAAGACTTATCCAGGTATTAGGCACTGTTTGTTCCACATGTGATATTTTTGTGTTTGTCTTCATTTGTTCCACAGTTGTTGTCCTCTTTTCTCATGCTCATGAATGTATGATTATAAATGACTAAGTGTTAAATTGTGTTAACAATTGTCTAAGTATAAAAGAGTTGCACTAGAGTAGGAGTGTGACTCTCCAGTAGCCTAGAACAAAGTATGGATATGCTCTAGGTGAAGACATGTAGTCTAGATGAATTATTCTTGGTGTGCCAAGAAACCAAGTAAGAACTATCATGGTGTTGCACACCCTCAGGAGGTGAATGATCACAAGATATGATCAAGCGTCATGTGGGATCATGACAAGTGGTATCAAAGCTAATTCGTTGCAGATTTTGAAGGAGGGTCCGTGAGCTCTTCACCACTATCTCGGCGATAGGTAGTATAAAAGAAAACTTGACTCTTCACCACAACTGCATCTAAAATAGTGGTTGGGGGGTGCACTAGTTGGAAAGAAAATTTGGGCATAGGTTTGATGAGGGTTTGGTCAGGTGGACTGGCCCATCACAGAAGCAACCTAAGTGCAGACTTAGTGGTTTTTGATGGAAGTGAAAGCTAGAGTTGTGGAAGAAGCCATGACTTGTGAATAGACCCGAGTGCAATCCTTGAGCAGTCTAAGTTCATAGTTCTGAGGGTGAACTGAGCACTTGGGCAAGGCGAACGAATGCTTGACTGTCACAAAACTTGTTGCAAACACAAATGTAGAGTTGATCGAAGAATTTTGAATTCTTGAAACGAACTCTTGGGTGCCTTGGACAAACCCTTTTGAAAGTAAAGTGAAGATACTTGGAGGGCCATCCATGGTTGGGTTGCATGAAGATGGTAGTGACACCAAGATAGAGACCAAGATCAGAAAAATGAGGGACTGACTCATTATATTGGAGAGGACTGTCAAGTACATGATGGACACAATCTGCCAGCTGTTAGAAAATAATGGATGTGCTCGTTTAACCATAGACAATAAAACAACATTTTCACCCAACCATAGGCCAAAGCCACCCCCGAGCACCTTAACCTTGACAGAGAATGATTCTGGAAGCAAACCAATAACCAACCACGACTAATGCATAAAGATAACCAAGACTGATAAAAAAGTCCAACCATAACCAATAGAAAGTTTGAGCCTAAACCAAGAATACAGATTACAACAATTGTCGGCTGCAGCTGCTCCCCAGACTTTTGCACTTTCCCAGTTTCTGTAGTGTGCACCTCTTCCTAGCTGAAATTTTGAGTTGTCTGGTACAAAATGAGGTTTGGCTACTTGTATTTATATTGTTTTCCCGAGCTGTCTGGGCCGACTTCTCATTATGGATGCTAAATACTTAATATTAATTATTTCCTTGAACTAACTTGTCTTTTAGGGTTAGGTTTAATGCTTTAGGGTTTCTTCTTACTTCCCAGAATATTCCATTCTCGTCATGGTTACACATGGAGGTAAATACCTCCCGCAACTACCATAATATCAACACTCCCTCCTAGCTAGGGAGGTATTGAAGGCAATGATCTTGAGCACAAACATACCATTCAACCGGTAGAATCAACATAGCCATACAAGCTATCTCATTATTAGATCACGGGCACCATCATCACTATCAGTGTCATCTGACAGCATCGACTGCATCATCTCTCGAAACCATACTCCATCTGAGTAATCAGGCATGATGCTGAAAAGGTCACTCACTCCAAATAGTGATATAAGAACCATTCTTCTAATCCAGGCATATGTCCTAGAAGAATAATTATTCCAATAGATGTTGGAAGCCATACCATGGGATACAACGACTGTTCTTCTAATATAGACATACGTCCTAGAAGAATAAATGTCCTGGACCATTTTCTGTATGGAAAATGTCTTTCCATCAGTACACTGACCGTCTATCTAGCTGATAATCATTTTCAAAACTACTGATAGTCTTCATGGAAATCAGAACAATGTCATTCAATCGAACACAATTGTGTCTATCCATATTAGTACACAACTACAATCCAGTGGTACACTACCACACCAAGTAGCACACAATTACTTAATCAATGACACATAGTCACAACCAATGGAACACATCCACCAAAGTAGCATAAATCTAGTGTCTAGAGACATACAGTCTCTATAGCAATCATATCATATGATATAAACAATACCATGATTTAAACTAAGTCATCTGGGCCATTCTTCTACTCACATCTGTGAGATCTGGAAGAGCATTTGCCCTCAAAAAGTAAAACATCAGCCATGAGCTATCGGGACTATTCTTCTCAAGCATAGAAGAATAATTGTCCCAATTTCTGAGCCTGGACCATTCACCTATTTGGGCCATTCCTCTGGTAGTAAACAAAGTGAAACATGGAGAATGAGTCTGCCCTAGGGAATGACTGTCCGGACCATTTCCTAAGGAAATGACTATACTGCACCAACCTCCAAAACGAACCATTCTTTGAAATTGCTCACAACTGTGAACTTCGAAAGAATGACTGCTCGATGAGGAGGACCATTCTACTTGACCACTACTAAGAGTGGTTGTCAAGAAGAAAGACTATCCTAGACCATTCCCCTACACTAGACACAAGGGGAATCAGTGTCTATGGTACATCAACAATCTATCGAACCATTTTCATTACGAAAATGACCATCCGATCTGGACCATTTTCTGAACTAGAAAATGCATGTCCATCAAAAATCTCAAACCACTTTCCGAACTGGAAAGGAACTGCTCATCCTAGACCACTTTTCGAACTGAAAAATGATTGTCCATAAATCAATAACACATCAGTGTTCCCTCCCAACCTAGGAGTCGTCTCTTCTCTTTTCAATAAGGAAGTCGTCTCCACGAGTTCCATCTTGTTTCTTGAGTACACAAACTTTTTCCATCTTGGACAGAGGCTTTACAAAAATATCTGCTATCTGCTCATCTGTGGATATATATTGAAGAACCACTTCTCTTTTCTAGACCTCATTACAGAGAATGTAATGCTTGATCTCAATGTACTTTGGTCTTTCTGGAACACTGGTTTTCTATGAAGGCTTCATATAGCTTTGATCATTACAGTATATCATGGTTGGAGTCAACTCTTTTGTTTTCTGCTAGCTCATGACATCATGGAAAGACTCAAACTGGAACATATCCAAGTGGCACTTCTTCTGTTATCATGAGAGTTTGTCATGGATTAGCAATCCATCATCGTGGACTTATGAGTAACCATTCTGATACAATATCTCTATTGTAGAAAGTTTTCACCATGCTTCTACTGTGCATGAGAGGCTTTGCACCAAGTTGTTTGAATCCATACAAGATCTTTTTCCATCTGCATACAAGGGTCTCTTTCTGGTATACCTCAAAACCTTGAGGTTGTTTTTCATACGCTTCTTTGTTCAATTACTCTGTTGAGGAGAACATTTCTTACATTCATCTGATGTAAACTCCAACCCATGGATAATGCAAGAGATATAATGGATTAGGTAGAGGTATGTTTGGTTATTGGAACACGCTATCATCATAGTCTTTTCCCTTCATCTGGGAGAACCTTTAGTTCTAGATCTTGCAATGCTTCCATTCAAAAGTATTTCATACAATGTTCTTCATCACAACTTCCATTTCTTCTTCTTGATTGTTTCTAATGAGTTCAAACCAAGATGGTAGTCTCATGATTCTCGATATAATGACTGGTTGTTCTGGCTTTTCTTTCTCTCTTGGAATCTTCATGTTCTTCCTCATGTGTCTCTTTGGCTCTTGGGTCCATGGAGTTTTCTATAGATTCCATGCCCTGAAGATTCCAACTTCTTCATTTCATCATAGGATCATGTATGTGGATGGACAACCAGGGATACTTTAAGGCTTCCTTTCGAAGAAGACTTCTTCTAAAGTCAAACTGAACACGTGCTGCTTTTTATGGTTGCTACCATTGATGGGAATATGGATATATACTACATAATCCTCAATGGATCATATTGTTTTGGACTAGCTCCCTCCTAATCCTTGCTTCATGCATGAATGCATGCTCTTCTTTTGGAATTATATAATCGACTCCCTCCATCTAAAGAGATTCCACACTTTCGTCTGCATCTTTATTTCCTTCTGCAAAGTGTCACAAGTCTTTTTCTAATTTCCTCTTGAATGCTGACTTCTTTCTGTTTTTACTTCTTCTAGGTTTCTTCAAGTTTGATTATGATTTCGGCTTATCTTGTTGCTGTTACTTATGTTAATAGATTCCACATGAATTGTTACCAAGGGTTTTCAATGTACTTCATCTTTTCATGTGTGATGCTTGACTTGTAGTCATTGTGATAGCAATCCTTATCTTGTTATTCTTCCATAGGTATTGTTTCTCTTTGAACATCTTATCTTGTAAGAAATAGATATGCAAGATATGTACAGAAACTATGTAAACATGGTATGTACAAGAATTATGAAAAATATTGTTACCTTGTCTTAGAAGAAGAAGTTTGTTTTGTCCTTCTTGGCCTTCTTTGAGGGTTCCCTTTCTTCGACAACTAATGCTTCATGTGTTTCCTTCCTTTTATTTAACTCGGGACAATGATTCTTGTAGTGACCATAT